>CM056379.1:37346419-37546419 GCA_029718625.1 Synaphobranchus kaupii
TCGTCTCACAGTGCTGATGTTTTGGCAGTGCTGGAGATTCCATTAAGAGTCACGCTTCACACACCCCGTCTCCCCCCTCTCCCAAAAAAATAGGAAAAAAAAAAACGTTTTATGGCTTCTCAAAACTCAGCAATGTCCAGCAATGATACCTTTGGGCCTATACAGTGGCTATATTTGCTTTGGTGTAATGAGAAAACCAGTTGCACTGTGTGCAACAGCAGAGGAAGTAGAGTGACTAGTCTTTCTAAGAGTACTGTATTGGATTGCACAAACGTTACTGTATATCAAAAAATGTCAAAGTAAGCTGTTGCACTGACATACTGCTACTGTTGCCTTCAGTCTCTTGTGAGAATTGGTGGGGGAAGTTTTACTTTTTGGAAGATGAAGGTATGCAACAGATGGGAGTGCCAGCCGTGGCTCACGGCACATTTAAATGCCCGGGGGGGATTTGGTAGGGGGAGTGGGGGGTTGGGGTTGGTTGGGTTTCAGATTTCCTATAATGGCTGCCAGAGAAGTGGGTGGTAATCATCTGGGAAAACAGTGGTCCCCAGAAGAGGACACCACAGGATCAGGGGAGTCATTGGGCTCTTATGCATATGTGATTAAAACCATAGGGTTAAAACACACTGTGATGTATCCACTTGGTGTCATAATCAAGTGGCTCTGTTTATTTGCATGGCTATGTTTGCCACCATCATGTGGTTGCAGCACCCCCTGTCCTAACGCCGTTTTAGTAGACACGCACGCTGGAGTCCACTCCCTGTGGGACAAACATGACCCAACAGTTAGTTTGGCTTTGAAGAGTCGTGAAGCTGAGTGAAAAGTGACTGTTAATGAGGTGAAACTAGGAGCCAAATGCATAATTATCGGGAGCTGAACCCGATTTCGGTAGGAGTGAGGTGTATCCCGTCTAGAGACAGAGTGAATCTTTGTTTAGTGACAGACTAAATCTGTTATGTGTTGGTGGGTTGTCCAACTTTGCTCTGTGTTTCCTGAAAAGATTAAAGGGGAAAAGGGTCCAGAGAACAGGCTCAGTATGTACGGTGAGATGAGCCTGTCCTGTCCTGCATTGGATGTCCTGTCCTGTCCTGTCCTGTCCATGGATGTCCAACTGGAGAGCTGACCCGTAATCACACTACTCTGCTGTGCTGCTGCTCTATTGAGATATGTGCAAGAAAGGCCTGACTTCCTCTACCTATCCTGGCTGAGCCTTGCGTCTGGATGATTTTGCAGGCCCTTTGATAACGATTGCGGTTTCTGCACTCGTAAAACAAATACTTTCATATGCGGAAAACTGCAAATCTCTGCACGACTATTGCTATCAAGAGCCGAATTTGCCATGAGGAGCCCCTGGAGACCTCTGCCTCGTTTTGTGTTTATTAGTGGCGAATAAAATATAAAAAGGAGGGAAACATAAATGTGGGAAGAGTAATGCCGCATGTAAGTGTGAGGGATTTTATCATGGGACCCCCCGCTGCCTATTGCTTTCGCTCTCTCTTCACTTGTGCCCAAGTTGGGCAATCATCTATTTCACCCAGCAGGGTTTTCATTTTACACACGACTTCATGAGACAAACAGCTTTTTAAACATCTTTTATAATCCCTGTCGTATACCCCAGTTTGGAAAGTCACAATCGCAGCTGTAAATCAGTCGCATTGCTGCAAATGTCTATTGATTTGGGAGGGCGCAGACTACCCCACAAAATCAGGACTGCGCTGCACAGACAGTATGGCGAGGGCTCACATGGAAAATGGCCACATGGAAAATGGCCACGCGGAGTACGGGCAGTCGGCAGGCGTCTAATCAAGAGGTGAAGTAAGATGGGGCGTACCCTCAGACCCAGTCCCCGTGTTTCAGCTGAATATACAGATCCCTGAAAATACACTTCTAAGTTTGTTCACTATGGTGTTAAACTCCGAATTCTGCAGAATTATTCGGTGGACTGGAATGTCTGTTAACGGATAGGAGGTAATGCTATGCGTTTATACTTAACGTGGAGGTGGAGTATTGCGGCCGGCTAACAGGCTAAGTTCCTCTGTTCATATTGTCATGGGACTCTGTAACACTGAGAATGTGTGTGTGGAGGGTTGGTGGGGGGGGGGGGGGGGGGGGGGGGTGTAGGATATACGATGCGTTGAAAAGAGGCACACACTATTACCAGCTGTTCAGGCCCACTTCCTGCGTGACGAATCAAAGCCTGTGTACACACTTATCTTTCAGGACAAATACCATTTTAATGAATTCTCAGTTTACAGTATCAAAGATGTTACTTGCGCAAAAGTCACACTGCCTTCACCCGTCGCTTAGTCACAACCTTGTTGTTACCAGAAAGAAACAGTGATTACCTTCAAGGCTCTGGTGGAAAACACAATTTTCACCATCAGCCCAAGTCAGACATGAACGTATTTCGTTGTGAACAACAGTTGTCTCCAAATGTGTTTTGACTCCTTTCTTCTTCTGTTGAAAATTGCTGTTATTTCATTGATGTCACAGCCTTGTACAGCTTGACTTGGGCTTCATGTGTCTTTGGTCATGTCAGGTACTTCCGCATTGAAACACACTCACAGGTAGCATGGTTAAAAAGTGAGTCTTATTTAAAAGGGGTTTTCAGCGCTTTCTCTGAACTGGAGTAACCTAACTTCACCCAGGTCTGATGGGACAGTGATTTTGGAGGGGGGAAAAAGTGTTAAAAGGCCAGTTTGACCTTGTTCTAAAAAGTAAGTGTGTATGTAGCCCCCAGAGCTCCCTTGTTTACAGGGAGGTGCAGTTGATTAGCTGTGTTTACTTGGCTCAGCGCACCTCCTCAGGTTGGGCAAGGCTCACTGATGTATTTGCTTGCATCGCCAAGTTGGCCCGTGTGCTTGTTTTCAGTTTATATCATTTTGTTGAGTAATCCGTACAGCAGTGATATCATTCGGGCCCTTTTTTCCTGATGGGGGATTCTCAATGAAATACAATACTCTTCGTGTGTTTTTTTGTTAACGGCGCTACTTAAGATATGTTAAGACAACAAACATGCGCTATGTCAACGTGCTGTCCTGTTCAGAAGTTAATTGCTGGTAAAGCGCATCCTGACTAACGCGTTGGAAAAAAATGTCAGGGTTTCGCAAGTGCTCTCTCTGTCCTATCGCTCAGGAGGATGGGGCAGCGTGTCCTCTCCTCTCTGGTTTGCGGTGCGGGCCGATGCGGACGTGGATCGTGCTTCGGCGCTGCTGTGCGGGGCGGACGGCTGAACGCCGAGCTGTGGCCCGAGCAGAGAGTAGACCCTGCGGCCGACCTCCGGCAGCGACATCCCGCTCGGTGATAATGGCGGACCCGCCCCCCACCCCCACGCTCCCTGGACGCCGCCTCGTGAGGCTCAGGGGTGTGTGGGAGCCAGCCCGTTCCGAGAGAGAGCGGCGCGAGGAAGTGGGTGAAAGGTCAGTGGTGGCCGGGGCTCGCTGGGAGCAGCCCGCTGGAGACCGAGCAAAGCTCCAGGGGAGGGAGAGACAGCGGGCCCACAGGAAGCTTTGAAACCCTGCTCTGGGGTAATGACTCAACAGTGTCAGAGGGGGAACGCTTTGGGCTCCAATGACTGTTTACCTTTGCGGTAGATTGAGGAGATTACTGAAATTTGAAAGGAGTGTCAAAATACTGAGATTTAGGCCCGTGCACTTGCATTTCCCATGGCTTCTTTTTTTTTCTCCTGTGCATCTTGCTTTATTATATGCTGACAGCGGCTCCAGTGGTTCATTCCTTAGGTGGTTTCTAAGCCCAGACCCACTCATCCCATCCGCACGCTTGCCAATCAGGCAAGCGCAGTACCCCCCGTGTCTAAATGAAGACCCACCCATATCGCACCAGCCTGTTCTGACTGAGGTGGCCGGTCTGCAGGGTTCCAGATGAGAAGAGTGGCAGCCGGCAAAATGAGCAGCGGCAAAGCCACCTTTAAATCACAGCCGTTGCACTTGCCTTGGGGTCCAGTCACGATCGGGATGTTATTTTAGCGCTCTGACTTAAAGGGAGTGTCGGCCGAGGCCCCCAGGAACACACCTCGAGGCGCCCTGCAGAGACGGAGCAGCGGGAACTGAGAGCCGGGGCCCTGCAAGATTTATCTCCAGCCAAAAAAACACTTGCAACATGGCTGGTGCTCTTCACAGATCCCTCTGTGCTTTATTTGGTGGTGTGACTTAACCAGATTGTCGGGTCCCGGACAACTTTTGACAGTTTATTTTTTTTTCTTTTTAAATCTGTGAAGCAAGTCACTGCCCTGTGTCCGTGCATCTGCCTTCGCATAAATCCTTCAGCTTTATGTTCGGCACAGTCGAGGCCTTGGACCTTTGCGCAGTTTCAGAATCTCGGCACCGGCTACTGGAGCTACTCCTCAAGCTAGCGGGCAGAATTGTCCCTAATATGCCGCAATGCTAGCTGGTGGGGAATGGTTTTGCTACGGTGCGCTCCTCTGAAAAGAAAGGACATCATGCTAAGTGTATTGTTTATCGTAACGGTTAGACGCTCAGGGAAAATCAATATTCATTATTTCTCACTGAAATTGACAGACAGCGAGTGGCTATAGGTGTGAATGCTTTCGATTCGTCTCCTCTAGGGGTGACGTACGGAAAAAAGCGCTCAACCATGTCATTCGGTTCTTGCCCTCCAGGGATGGGTGTCACTGGCCTTTGAAATGCAGGATCTCGGCTGGGAAAAGTGAGCCGTTGAGTCATGTATTTATTTAGCTCCTCGTCTTGGCGTGTGGTTGGGTTTGCGAATCTTCCCCTCGTTAAGGCCCAGATAAGCCTTCTCTGATCTCATGGAGACGCGGTTGTTTATGACTGGGAGCAAAGTCCTCGCGAAAGCCCTGCCGATTGGCTGACAGTCCCACCGATGAGAGGAATGACTTCCATCTGACGGGGAACTTTGTGAACTGTGTCAGCCTTAACAAGTAGCAGACGCTTGTTCTGACTGATCAGCATAATGCTTAAGCTTTTCACTCTTAATAGAATAGGGAGCCTGGGATGTACTGTACTGAAAAGTGGTTTATTACAAAAAATGCAATAACTCAAATTCACCAGACAATGGGAGGCCTTAACCCCATTCCTCAAATTGTGTATTTTCCCCTTTGGCATCGTTGGTGGTGCTGGAGAGAAGTCAATAAACTTTTTCATTAAACTACAAAACTAAACATTTGATTTATTTTTGTTTTCCTTTTTATTTTTTATTTTTTTTTACACTGTATTTTCAATTAAATTGTCAACAGTAAAGCTATTTGAAAGACACAGGTTTAATGACGTCTTCACACATCAGTAGAAACCTCCCGTGCAGCTGAACAAGCGCCAGGCCTCCTTGGAGTCTTGGCTGCTGCTGACGCAAGTGGAGCGCATGTGTCCTATTAGGCCTCGTGTAATTACACGCCCAGGCTTGATTGAGTATGACAACTCATATCGCCTTTAAACACAGCCTAATTTAACGGGATAAACCCTTGACAATCATTTGATTCTCTCAGATCGTGTCAGTTAAATGTCTGTGTGAAGTGGCTCGTACTTTCCGATGTGCGACCGAAAGCTCGTTTGCTTTGTGTGGTGTGATCCCACGGCTGGAAGGCATTGTCTGTAAGCACTAAGCAGTGGACTGTTCTGATGTGTTTGTCTCATCCCCCCCCCCCCCCCCTTCCCAGGGTATGCGGGTACTGGTGGACGCTCGGGACAAGCTGGGCATTCCCTGGCAGAACACGGAGAACGAGAAGCACGGCATGTTTGTGATGTCCTTCGAGAACAAGGCGGGCGTGCCCGTGGAGCCCTGCACCTTCCAGCTTTAACGTGCTCGCCCTGCGGGCGCTGTGGCAGGACACGGGCATCCAGGAGGCCTACGGGCGCAGGAGCGAGTTCCAGCTGGTGAGTGTGCCCATAAACTAAACGGATTAAAACTGTTCCTTTCACGCATTTGAGTCGTGTCCCATGCTTCATGTGAGTCCCTTCACCAAAGGCTTAGAGCCACCTGGGAGGTGTTTTCTTCATTTTAAACTCTCCTTTCTTTTTAAGGATGACAATGGTAATGTTCTCGTACGTCTTGCCTTCAGTGCCACAAACCAATGCAATAATAAAAAGGAACATGCATCCTTCACACTTGTCTGTGTTTTATAGGGTGCAGGCAGGTTTTCTTGTCTACATCAAATGATCACTGTTTGATTAATTCTGTAATTACATCATTATCCTTTTATTTCTATTAATATTAATTTCATTTATAATTAATTATTCATTATAACCGTTGATGACATCTAGAACTGAATTTTATGGGCTGCTGGGTGGCTTGTCCTGTTTAGGCAGTCTAATCTAGTATGTGGATGAGCCCCACAGTCTAGTCTCCCATATAGACCACGCCAATGCTGACCAACATAATTGGCTCTACCAGCCGGGTATGGGAGTTATTGGGTATTACAGACTCACCGCACACCAGTGACCCATGCTGGTTGGTCAGCGCGCCTAAAAGTGTGCACGTGAAGTGTCTTCCTCCGCCTCGTGTCTGTGTGTGCCTGGCTGGGGAACTTGAGGTGTGAGAAGAAGTGGCAGTGGGCATGGTGTGCCTTGGGGGAGGGCTCGTGCTTGTTTGTGTTCTCCCAGATGGTGAAAGTTGCACTGACGAGTACTGATATATATGCGATTTGGCAGAGGAAAAGGGCAGAAGACATAAAAAACTTTCTATTATAGAAATTCTCAGTGTAACATCAATTGATTTTTTTCTGTTAAACTTCTGTCTCGAACAAAAGATATTGAATTACTCTGTTGTGCAGACAGAAACAAGGTCAAAATGACAGAAAATACACAAGAGGTAAAACGCAGCATAGGTGTGTCATGCTAAAGGTTGCTTGGGTTTCTACATGAGTTTTATGAGATGCAGTAAGCGTCTGCGTGGGGCTGTCTGCTTAATGTTTAATGGCTGTCTGCTGTTTAGAGGAAAGTTGTACAGAAACATGTAAATCACTGTGCCATTGCTTCCACATCTCTCAGCTCAATTATTAACCAGCTGTGAGACGCCCCATCTCCAGATCTGGGTTAGTAGCACAGAAGAAAAAGGCAACATAGTAAACCTGCACTTTGAGGGATTCATCCCTATTGATTTCTTGTTACTGCGGTAGCAACTGCATGTGGAATTGTGAGAAATCAAAATATTTCGCTTCATCTTGCGCCGACTTCGCCTGTCTTGCATCTGACATTCTAAAGCTTTCATCACCTAGCAGTTTCTTAACAATGGAAGAAATGAAGGGTGTCAACTAAGCATAGGAGGCAGTGCTCAAATAAAGCCATTGTCTGTTTAACCAACTGAGGGCAACATTCTAATGGCCTGTAAATTCTAATGGCCTGTTCCTGCCCTAAATCTCTCTGATGTACATATCAAAGAGTGTGGCGGAACCGTGTGCCATTTTGTAAGTAATTTGATTTCCTCCCTGGCTTCCGAGACCAGCTTTGATGGAGGGGCACCTGAGGTGGTGTCTATCAGAACACTGAACAGATGTCGTATCTGTTCTTCTTCACGTGTGGTATCAGCGAGCGTGTACACAATAAGGATCTTTGTTTGTTCCGCTTTGCATAAAACATGTTCAGTATCGGCAGGACTTTTCTGTTTTATAAAAGAAGAAAGCTTACTAGCTCATGTCGATGCAGCTGTCTGGAGAGACAATGAGATGGCTGTCTCTCCTGTTGCTGCCCTCTCCTGTATCTGCTGTTAACAGGAGTGATATTACTTGTGATTTTCTGCTCTGCTGCCGATGAACCAAATAGCTCAGTCTGGTAATTACAGTATTATTCTCAACATAACACAGATTTAACGAATGCAGTTCTTGAGTCAAGAACCCAAAGACATGCATCACAGGTGGTGTTTAATTATTTATAGTGAATAGAAATGTTGTTGTATGTGATAGAACTCTGAAAAATGTGTTGTTATTATTACCAATCATATTGGTAGTGTTAATTGTAATAAGCCATTGCAAATAATTGCAAGTAGTTAAATTATTAACTATTAACGTATTATCATACGTTTATTAAATGTGTGTACTATGTCCCCCATTACATTTGCTGTAGCTAAATATAAGGGAGAAAGAAACTGGGCTCCCATGAAAATCAGGCTCTTACCCTGAATCACAGTCCATTTCAGAACTCTCGTTCTATTGGCCCATTCTAAATGTCACCTACAGAGAGGAGGAGTTTGCATGGCGTCTGTCATATGGTGTCACAGGCAGTGTGATGATTGTAGAACATCCAGTACAGTCATGCGTGGTCAGGACAAGCCCTCAAAATGCAGTCAGTTCCTTTGACATTTATGGACTTGGAGAGCTGGCTCAGATGTGTTTTCCTCCAACGTAACCATCAAGGGGATTGCAGGCCAGCACATGCACATCCTGTTTTAATGTTTGAACAAGGAGCCTTCAGGCTTGGCAGCGGCCAGCCAGAGGATGTTGACTTTGTAACAGACCTACTCTGCCAAATGGGACATTAGGAAAAGAAATTACCATACAAAGGAAAAAAAACATCTCTTTGTGATTGGCATTGGTTCCCCCTCCCACTCCTTTCTGCTATTTATTTCAGATATTCTCATGAATAGATTTGCACTTTATTTCCTGAGAGTTGAGGGGAGGTGTTTGTTATCATTGCTGGAAGCCCCAAATCCGTGAACCAGGGGTCAAACTGCATAAAGAATATATTCATTGTAGTTTTTTTTTCAACGGAATACTGAAATTGTGAAGTGCCCTTGTAATAAATCTCGCCCTGATCCGCTCTTATCTTGTTGCTCATCCTGGACTGTTAGAGAACAGTCGGCCACACAACAAGCTTTATGACTATAGCCTACTCGCAGGACTGCCTCAAGGTAGGTCGTTAAAATAACAAAGCGCTCCATGGTAACCTCCTGAAAGGGTGTCTTTCACACTGTGCAATTATGCCATGAATTAAACACAGGAGCAATGATCCCACTTAATAACGGCTTTGACGGTGTCTCTCCCCGGTCCCGTCTCCGTCCGCCTTGGGTAGTGTCTGGGGTTGGTCGGCACCGATCTCCACGTTCCTCCGGCTCTCACCGTGCCCGATGACGCAGATCGAGGGCGATGACCCGACGCAGCGCTTCTGTTTGTTCAACGGCGTAGAAAGCGCGTTTCATTTGTATTTATTTTTTTAAATCTCTGGCGTGTAAATCTTTCGGGATGATTCATGCAACTGTTGTGGCTTTTGAAAGCCGACACCGCTCGGACATGTTTTTCAAAAAAAATATTCTCTGGTCCCTATTAATTCTGAGACTGATATTCGATAGGATTGTTTCAAAACTTGCAAACTTTATATTCGGCTGAGTGATGGCAGGCAATATATCAGTGCCTTGCCAGGGCATAAAATAACGTGTCATCACCCTCGTCAGTACTGCTAGCAAGTGGAAATGTGCATTATTGCTACAGTACACTTTCTGACCTTTTAGTCCGATGTTCAAATGATCTCTTCGCCCCTGCATTGAAGCCGCTTGTCACTTGAAATCTGACATATGTACAGTTCACGAGGTTCCATTATGTTTTTAAAATAACGGGAGTCTGTATTGTACAGGCAGAGTTAAAGGATCCTGTCATGTTCTCTAAATAGTAAATGGCAGGGGTATTGCATTCCCTGTGCTGGCTTGCATTGCTGTGGTTGCCGGTTTCAGACTGTGTTCATACAGCGCCGGGCGTGTGGAAGCATTCTACAGTGATAGTATTATCTGCGTCTGGTTCAGTCCGTCTGTGTCTACGGCTCTAATCTGTTTCATTAGCAATTGCTCACTTTTCTGTGGTCAGCGCCAGACGCAATGCCCCACCTCCTTGGAACAAGGGCTCGACTCAATTTGTGTGGGTGTTCGTCGTTTCTGGAGCGTCTGTCTGCGATGAAATCGGTGTTATCTTTATTACTGGAGGGTCACCTACGCTGCAAGCTCTTCAGTGGAATTGTGAGGGAATAAGAATTGCGGAGCCAGAACTTGGAAAGCATACGGAAGGCTCCCGCCTCATTATAAATGAGGGTGTAGTATCTGTGAGTGTGTAGTACCAGGCCCCACATCTGCTTACTCATGAATTCACTGCTCTGTCAAAAGCACCAGGCCCCTACTGCTCGACACTAATCTCCACTTATCTTCTCCCAGGAGGTGCTGCCAGTTCCGACATGGTGCTGTCTGTCACCCAATCGGATTTCAGCGTCCGTACCCACTGACCTCACCGGCGCAAACCGCGCACACGCTCGTGCGCACCACCTCACATGATTTGTCTCTCCTTAAGGGCACTTGGACTCGTCTCCTGTCTCCTGTCTCTGGGCTTTTCCTAGGGCACATCTCCCTCGACTTATCACGTCTGGAGCTAAATAGGTGTGACTTAACATCCGTTGAAAGACCGTGCGCCTCTTACATTTTCATTGTTCAGAATTGCACGTGTAATATGATTGTGTAGCTTTGCTTCCCCTTGTTTGCATTTTAGATTTGGTATTTTATCAAATTCTGCCTTATAAAATAAAATGGCAAATGAGCTGTTGCCCGTCGGTTCCTCTTTGAGGCAGGGGTGCAGTGCAGTGGTTTAGATACTGAAACTGTCTTTGCCAACAGGTCCAATATTGTGAGTGAGCTGTATACTGTGTAACCATTTGATCTTAGTTATACTGGTTACATGTGCCTCAAAATTGTGTCTTGAGATTTTTATTTTTCTTCTTTTTGACATTCTTTTAGATTTTATTGCCATTTGAATGCGGTCAACCTAGATTTGTTCCTGTAGCCTGTTACACAGCAAATGGTTTGGTATTAGACTGGCTGTACAGATGTGAAAATGATTGGCTACTTTAGTCTGGCACAAGCTGCCTGTTGCTGTGCTGTTACCGGGGAGACTTGGCTGGACAGCCATTAGCACTGAGTGATCACGAAAGCCATTTTCTTGGGTTGATTGCTGTGAAATGAGTCTCTGGAAGCTAAGCGATTAGTACCATGAGGAGAATGAGCAGTGAAGGCCGTAAATTGCCTGCGAAAAACCCCCGTAAATAGGTCTTCGACCTGCGGTGAAAAAAGAAAGATGAAAGCCTGGGTGTGATGGCGCAGGTACGCAGATGTGGGTCAGCGGGATTTGTCTGCCGTGCCCTGCTAAACGTGCTCCATTAGCAGGGCAGGGAGATGTGCGCACTGCCTTTGCCTTAATAGTTAGCATGAAGGCATTAATTTTTAGTGATTGATGAAATGTATATAAGCATAGCCATTATCCTGGCTCTGTGCTTGCCCACCTATGGAGCTGCTATCGCACCGCGCTCCCTGAGGCGTTGCAGATCCGAGGAGCTCTGCGTTCCTGTTCAGAGAGAATCCTGCTCCCACTGCCCTTTGTGTCTAGAGATGGGCCTGAACAAAGCAGTGTTTGACGCAGAGTTCATTCGTTTTAATCAGCAATAGCAGAGCTGGACCGGGCCTGCTCCGGCCACACTGATATGTGCCATCTGGCCCTGGCCCGCCGCTGAAGTATTTTATCGAGACGTCAGGGTCGTGTGGACGAGGCACTGCTGCGCTTAGATTAGTTAGGGGGAGGAGAGTGGTGGGCTGGTGGCGGTGGTGTTAGAGGGGTAGTGGGAGAGGGGGTGTTAAATGCCACTTCCTTCCTCCCTGTTGCTTTTCCTACTGATAGCCAGCCGTGGTGACAGGTCAGTGAGTTATGCACCGTTTTGCCAGCGCTGTCCGGGCCTTACAAATGTGCCATTCGACAGACAGTCACTGATTTCCCTCTTCGCTACGAGCTCCGAGGTGCTGTTTCCACGTCGCCAGTTTTCCTACGTAAATTACCAACGAACAGCACAGATGGGTAACCGGGAGGAGATGAGGAAAAACAGCCTTTGCGCTTGAGAAAAGAAAACAAGCCTCTCTCCGCCCTTCCCCTCCGATAGCGCTGTCCTGAGAGGATTCCCTGAGATCTCGGAGCTCTCTGCACAGGCTAAGCGCAGCTGTGATTTATCTGAGAATTCCTCCAGGAAGCGCTGGCGGAGGGCATGAGAAAAAGCGGGAGACCCACGCAGCACGGACGCGGCCCTGCCCCGCCGCTCCCGTGACCTTCCACTGCTCCCCTTTCCACCAAAGCGCCGCCTTTTAGCATGGTACCTGCAGCTTCTGAAACATCTCCCCTGTTAATCAGAGCCCCAGAATGGAGGGTGAATGCCGTCATTTAACCACAGTTCATGCCTTTTTAAAACTTGTCATAACTTCTGGTAAATGTGAAATGATAAATAAAATGGACTTTATTTAGACTGTAGGGCCATGACTGTGATATGCAGTATTTTAGTACAGCGTAGTGGTCAGTCAAACGGCAAGCTCAGCTATTCCTTTTCAGCAAACCGAATGATCACTAATAACGTTACCAGGAAGTGAATAGTAGCCTCTGTGTGACTGGACATAAATACCGCTCTGCTGGGACGCTTTAGGGATTCAGTGAGCAGGAAGTCTGTAATGCAGCTGTGTTGAAGGTTAACATAACTGCTCTCAAAACCACTGCAACCCAATAGGCACAACTCAAGAGACCGACAACCTTTCGTTTGTTTTCTGGACATAAGTACGGAGCCTGTAATACCTGTAGTGAAGTAACAAAAGGAACCAACAGGGTTTCTCCTGTCTGTTATCACAACAGCAGAGCAGGAAATATTACTTGAGTCGCGAGTCCAGAAGTAGTCTTTTTTTCAGGTTTAAAATATGATAATGTTCAGGACTTATTAATGATTTTACTCAATAAAAATAAAAATAAAATAAAGTAAAATCTCCCTTTATCTTAAAGTTCTTGAGGCATGCACCCTGACAGTGAAGACTGGCAGTTATACAATTGTAACTTTAACTGTGATTGTAATTCTGTTTCTAGCTGTTGTGGCGTGTGTTTACCATGTGAAATGTACTTTTATAAGTCGCTTTAGCTAAAAGTGTCTTAGAAATGACTAAATTGTAAATTCAATCGTAGTTTGGTTTGCCTTTGGTTTGGCCTGTTCTTAGATATGTTGCTTATGAACCCGAATTCAACTCAGAGGAAGACCATATACTTTATCACTGGGGAATTCGGGTTAAAGGGGCTTCTACCCTGTGCTACAATTCGGGTCAGGCACTGAGTAAGGTTCATATTAGAGTTTGCTTGGAGAGATATGGTTGTAATTAAGATGGCAAGGGTTAAAGTTTGGGTTTCAGGTCACTATTAAGAAAGCTGGGACTGCCATAAGATACTGACTGTCACACATCTACTACAGCCACTAGATCTGATTATAGCATAATTCCGTTAGTAGAAAACTGTATGTATACTAGACATGTGGGATTACGTTAAATGATTTACTGGCTTTGATCAGGTTATGGGCCAAATAGTAAAAGATTTTAGTAAGGGCATGTTAACCTTAAAATGTGAGATCAAAACATTTGCATCAAATGAACCCTCCCCCCAACCGCCACAAACCCCCCCCCCCCCCCCCCATTTCAAATGTTAGCTAAATTCGAAACAGCTGTAACAATAAGTTCCTCCTTATAGGGAACACCGAACACCATCACTGAAACTACCCTATACTATGGTGTTAAAGAGTTTTTAAAGTTGCATGTGCCGTCCTGTTCTGATTCCAAACTTGTATTGTGAGAGGGATTTCTTCTTCTTTACTGATTTGGAAAAATCGGTCAGGCTTGGTTCCTGATCACATGTGCAGCACTAGACTCATTTGAAATCAAACAAACGAAAGCTTTTAAATCTCAAAAACAAACGTATCGCCCCATAAACTGGCCTACAGCCATGGTGTTTGTGCTGCTTTTCTTAAGATAGTCTATAATAAGAGTTTGAAAGATGGAAGTCAGTGGAATCGTATTGTTTTTTTTTTGGTGCTTTATTTAGTATCTTTAATTCATCAGTGCCAGTGACAGGGCCAGTCGGAGACAGTGCAGCAGGGGCTTGTGGGAGGTACCAGGCCCTGGTCTGGGAAATGGAAAAGGCTGATTTATTTCCCATCAGTATCTGATCCTGTTGCATCCTGTGGATCACTACAAGGGACGTCTCTTTTGTTGTCCCAAGTGCTCCTTAACTTGGATGCCTTACTGTCGTGAAAAAAAATCCCCTCTTCCCACAGCTATGAAAAAAAAAGCCACAGGCCATTATTTGGCAATTCCTTTTCGGTTAAATGTTTAACGATAAGAGGGAATCCTATATTATGAATATATTGGGTGGGAAAGGAACACGGATATGTATCAAAAAAGCATGTGCTGCAATGCCGGGGATGTGGCATTTCATTACGGTGTGGATTACTTTGCTGTAGAGAAGCTATGGCTGACAAGGTATCGATCCTTGTGATATTAACACAGTGCTGTGCGAGGGAAGGCGGCGGCATGAATACAAATCGAAAGACGTGACGTGACTGTTTGCTTGTGTGTCCCTTCGGCATTCTCCCTGCATGAACAGAGCCCGAACCTCCAGTGCGGTTACCACTCAACGTTTCTCTGTGGTTTATTATAGCGCAAGTCATGCTGATTTGGCCACACACTGTGGGGCAGTCTGGGGCCGCGTCCCAGAAATTTAGGCGAAGGAAACAATATTTAAAGCCCTTATTTGAAGCGAACAAAGCCAGGATTTGTTGCACAAGATCCGGTGCATTGGTCGAAGGCTGGCGATGTAGCCGAGCTCTCTGAGCTCCGAATTCTTTATTATTGACTAGTTTTAACTAATTTATTTTCATGCCAACGATCCCCAGTTCTTATATAATTCACCAATCAAAACCAATTTTGAGATTGAAACTCTCATCAAATTTAATTCACGTCTGAAGCTGTGGAGTATAATTGAATTCCTTGTTTTATATGTGTCTCCTCTGTGAGAAACGAGTCACACTGTTGTATGTAATTCAGCCTAGTCTCGGTGTGTGTGTGTGTGCGTGTGTGTGTGTTTTGGGGGGTGCCCTTGGTGTTGTGTACTGTACAGTATATGTGTGTGTGAGTGTGTGTACACGTAACCTGTGTGTGTGTGAGTGTGTGTGTAGCATGTGAGGTGGGGCCCCACCCTGAGAACAGACACCCAGGCGGGGTTGTGGTGCAGTGTGACTGACTCTGTACATGGCTGTGCTCCAAGTCTGTTTGTCTCAGCTCAGTGGCTCATTAGAACTAAACTATGATTAACTGTACCGCCCCATTCCCCCTTTCCCATCCCACAGGCCTCGAAGAGACCAAGGAAAAAAGGAAGTGGGAGAGACTCCCAGCAGAATCTAGACAAAACGTTTACGAAGAGTGTACACATTTCACATAGAAATAAATATTCATTTCTACTTTCTTCAGTGCTTACTGTGTGCTTCAAAACCTTAAAAGCTTTTTCTGAGGGCAAAGAATGTGGAATTGAAATTTTAAAAGGGAAAAATAACATCTAAATGTATGGGAGTCACAGACCCAATCCCCCATTGCAGCAATTTGTTTTCACATTAGCTGGGCAAACTATTTTTACAAATCAGTCGTAATGTACAGAACATATAACGGGATTAAACGAGGGGAAAATGAATCCTGAGTGCACTTCTCCTTCCTTGGCAATGCGGGTCTCCAAGCAAGGGCCCAACAGTTTGTGTTGCTCTTTCCTCTCAACCCTGGACGACCAGCCGGGGATACGTCACGCTGTTCGGCTCTGGGCACTCGCCAATGAAAGCATCCGAACGGGCCAAGCTATGCCGAATTACGGGCGGCGGGTGTGGAGGGAGCGCGGTTTGAAGTCCTTCGAATGGCGGGTTTCGAAAACAAGGAGAAGAATCCGAGCGAGGGCTTCCTATGGAGACCGGTGAGAGCGGTCGGGCCACTCGGCACCGCGGCCCAATGACTGCCCCCCCCCCGTGCCTCCCCACATTGACCTGCTCATTCACGCACCGTGGCCACTTGTTAAACCTTTTCAAACATTCCTTTTGTAAACCCCCCCCCACAGCACAGAATGGGCGCCAGAGCACAGACATTCTTTTGGTCTTATTCACCTCATCCACCCTCCCCCCTCCACCCCAAACCCCTCCTGCTACTGCAGTAAACGGTCTTGATAGGTCCCTCTGGATTTAGTTTTCTGTCAGCTTGAGATTTTTCACCCTTTGACCTGAGGCAACTGAACCGCCACCCCCCACCCCCCACCTGCACCCCCAAACTGGCCACAGAAGAGTGAGCCTCCCCGATGCTGTGAAAACTCTTCTCGTGGTATGGATAAATACTGGGTCAGCACCTGAGCCCTCTGAAAGCCAGCATCAAACAGAAGGGACCGACATAAAAGCCAAACTGATCCATTCTCCACATTTGTGAGAGAACCGTATAAGTCTACCACCCTCGGATGAATCAAAGCGACAGGCGCGGGAGAAAGCCTTTCCTCGGTTGGAGAGGAAATGTAAACAGGCCGGCTCCACGGGTCCGCATTTACGGTCTCGTCGAAGAGAGGCAGGGAACTGTTCCTCGGTTTACTGATATATTACGGTGCCTCTCAAGGCAACTAACATGTCGGGGCATCCGAGTGGTGTGATCTCATTTGAATCCGTAGGGATTTCCTGAGAGCGGTTTCCTTATCTGAAGGTGCATTGTCAGAGCAGACCTCTCATAGCTCTGGGCACTGACTTCAGATCATTTAGAGGCTTAGCGATTCAGCAGACTGTGGGATTTTGATGCAGGTTTACACTTGATGCCCGTTCCTTGAAAACAAAAACTGAAGAAATCACCAGTATTTTGAGGATTAAATTGGATTCATTACATGAGTTTATTGGGGGAATCAACAGTTTCAGGAAGCGGGAGCTTTTTTCTCAGTGGGTCCGTGGCGTGTTTGCTCTGTTTGTTTCATGATCGTGTTCCAGGAACAAGCGGGTTCACCAAACACTCGGTTTAACGCTAGAAAGATGTTGTATACACAGAAAGGAGAAACACCGCTGAAAGTAAACTCAATATTTCTCTCAAATATTTAAGTCAACAGGGGCTGGCTATCTGACTGCTTTCAAGCCGTAATCTTGTGGCCCGCGAGGTATTCGGGAGCCCCTTTGATATTGGTTGTGTCTTTCTTTCATGTAGCCTTGAGGCCTGTTGAATGTGTTTCATAATCCAAGATGGGCCATCCAAAGTAAATACTCTGGGTCCTTATAGAGGAAGGGTGTATTTGTGCAAGGACTTGGCTGCATTATAACCCTGTAAAGCACAAACAGGCAAACGAGGAACGTTCTTATAATGGCTGAAGATGCATTTCACTGGAGCTATAATGTATTTCTCTGGAAACGTATTACGCGCAGGGCCGGATCTAGGGGGGGGGGGGGGGGGGGCAGAGGGGGCCCATGCCCCCCCAAATTTTTGCTGTGCCCCCCCAAAACTTTGACCATTGACTTAAAATAATCAATTGCTTTGATCGATCCCTAGAAAAAATTCAAGTTATTATTATTATTTTTTAACCGATATTTTGCATTCTTTCTCAGTTCAGGAGACTTAGCCAATCATAATGTTCTATTCAAAATATCAAAAAACAACAACTTGGTAATGTATTTCTGATTGTCACTCTTTACATTTGTCGGTGTTTGTCTGTCACTTGAAGAGGTTAACGTTTGCCCACAGCAAAAATAAATAAAAATAATATAGGTCTAAAAGTTATTCTGTTTAAAAGTTTATAATTAAGCCTGTGTATTTTGAGTCTTGTCTTGTTGTTTCATTTTAGTGGTTTAGTGTTATTACTGTCTGAGGGGCTTAGTGGTGGTGGTTTTACGCAACATTAACTAGCTAGCTACAGTACTAGTTTACGTTAGACTAGCTAACCTAGCTAGGTAACGTTAACTGTTAGTTTGCTAATTGTCACCGTTATAACTAAAGCTAACTAACGGTTAGGTCGCTAATGTGTTTTTCTTTCTTTTCTTATTCTCTGTACTCCACGGTTCTTCTTTCCTTTTGGTGACAGTTACCCTACTTGCTTATACGGTATTAGCCTAAATCATTATGCATCGATTTTTGATTACTAAACCAAAGCACAGTAATGTTAACACAAATGCAGCTCTAGTTGTACATACCGGTAGTTCAGAATCTTCATGCTCAGTATCGGATCCTGTGCCCGGTCCCAGTTCGGAAGAAAAGGCAGTCGGGGGTGCTTCCGTGGATCTCGGCCACGATTTAAATGATAACACACCATCTCAGCCAGTTCTAAAAGTATTTCCCAAACGGGAGTTTGGCAAAAAGGCTCGTTCTTTCAACCCAAGCTGGTATCAGTCACGATCATGGCTAGAATATTCAGTGAAACTAGATGCATGTTTCTGCTTCCCCTGTCGCAAGTTTTCAAGCACAAATGACAGAGATCTAGTTTTTACCAAGACGGGGTTTATTAACTGGAAAACGGCATTAGAAAAGGACAGGGGATTATACAGGCATGCATCTAGCCATAGCCATTTGAATGCTGCACGATCATGGACAGAACTGAACACGAGAGTGGAAACTGGTGACACTCTTGGGAAAAACACAGGTTGAGAAAAACCTATACTCCATCAAAAGCATAGGGGAAGTGGTGCAGTTTCTGGCTGTGAACGAACTTGCTTTTTGTGGAAGCACTGAAAGTCAGTCCGAAATAAACGATGACAGTGATATCTCTGCTGGGCTGTTCCTGAAATTGTTTGAGTACACTCTGGCTAAGGATTCCAAACTTGCTGAAATAGCAAAAAACATCCCTCAGAATGCAAAGTACACATCAAAAGGCATTCAAAATAAGATAATTAACACTCTAGCCAGTATGATGTTGCATGAGGTGAAAAGAAAATATGATAATGCAGATACAGTAGGGTTCTGCATCAAATGTGATGGAACCAGAGACAGGTGCAATGTTGAGAATCTTTCACTTGTGATTCGGTTTGTCTGTAATTCGGTTCCTGAGGAGCATTTGATTGGTTTACTGGACTTGAGTGGGTTGGATGCAGAATATATAACAACAGAAATGCTCAAACACCTGTCCAGTGAAGGTTACAGTGCTGATAATATAATCAGCCAATGTTATGATGGCGCATCAGTCATGAGTGGGATCAGGGGTGGGGTTCAAGCATTGTTGCAACAGAAGCTTGGCAGGCTCATTCCTTATGTACATTGCTACAACCATCAGCTGCACCTAGCAGTGGTGCATGCCATTCAGAGCCATGCACCAAAACATTCTTTGAACTCTCCGGCTCACTACATTCCTTCGTTCGCCATCATTATGTAGCCCAGAACTATAATGCACCCTCTCTTAAAAGGTTACTCGAGATACGGTGGACCAGTCATTATGATGTAACAAAATGTCTGGTAGACAATGAGGATGCCATCTTGAACATTTTGTCAGCGATTTCTTAAGATAGTGTGGCAGCAATGGCTTTATGCACAGAGGCATCAGGGCTCCTAGTACAACTCAGGAAGCATCATTTTTTTGAAATTGGTAAATTCCTCATCAAAATTTTTGGTGTCTTGAAGCCAGCAAATTCTATTCTGCAGGCTAAGGCTGTGGATCTTTGCAGTGCTGGGGAGGTTATCAGTGCCTCACTGCAAGCTTTAAAAGATATCCGAGAAGATGATTCATGGGATAATTTCGAGATATTAGACAGCCCCACTGCTACAAAAAGAAGGAGACAATGAGCAAACAGCTCATAGACAGTTTTGTTCTCTCCACCGTTGGTCACACTGAGTCCGATTCCTCCAACACTCCCAGCCAGTCTTTGAGAAGAACCCTCCTAAACATCTTGGACAGAGCTATTGCAGAGATTGAGGACAGGTTTTCGAGGAGAAATATTGACCTGATGAGGGCAGTAAGCTGTCTTGTTCCCCAGTCTACGTCTTTTCTAGAGTTGGCCCTATTGAAACCGCTGCAGCTACTTGCCGGTACTGATGCAACAACCAATAGTCTGAAAAATGAAATTGATGTGGCAAAATCCATGTTGCTCAAGAAGTTCTCCACTGACGCGGACCTGTCAACAGTGTGTTGACATATGCAGGGCTATAAGGAAGCCTTTCCAGAGCTACATGCAGTGTATGCAACTGCACTGGTGATTGGAGTATCCTCAGCATCATGTGAGAGTTCTTTCTCCACTCTGACACGTGTCCTAACACCCTTCCGCTGCACAATGCTGCATGAGAGAAAAATGAATTTGGTGATTCTGGCACATGAAAAATTAATAACCAAGAGTATTGATTTGGATGAGTTTGTTAGGGCTTTTATGAAAACAAACAGAAGACTCATGCTTTGAGGCAATTACTTTGTGTTTTGCAGTGGGAATAGCTAGGCCTTCTTTTTTCTTTTAACCATATTGTTCGAAATCTCCAACAGTTTTAAGAGAAACCATAGCCTACAAATCTTCTTTTTTTTTTTGACATTACCTTTGTTTGTAAAGTGCTTGCTGCTTTATTTCTTGAAAACAGTCCTGAGATTCGGTGTAGTGTTAGTTCAGCGTAATCACTGAATGGGTGATGTAGGCAACTGTAATTTTGTGGAGCTTACCCCATTTTATTTGCATAAAGCAGCTGTCATTTGCCAGGGTGGTATACAATACTTAGCTCTGCTGTTAGCCTTCTACTTTTGCATAACATGTAAGACTGTTGTTATACTTCAAATATTATGTTAGGCTATTATAGAAAAGTGAGTTAAATGATTTAATATTCCAACAATAGGAATGTCAGTGCCAAAAAACAGTATTGTCTGCCAAGTTTCCTTCTTTTTTTGTTGCAGAGCTGCAAACTGTGCTAACTTCATTTTTATCTGAATACAAACACGCATAATTAGGCCTCAAGAAATACAAATAGTGGCCTCTCTGAACCCCCCTACACACATAACATAACAAGGAAAGACGAGAACAGGCCATTCAGCCCAACAATGCTTGTCTATTCTTACCTCTAAACTGTACTAATAGTGTCTAACACTGAATCAAGCCGGGCCTTGAACACCCCCAGTGTTTCTGCCTCCACCACATGTTCAGGCAAGCTATTCCACGTATTGACCACTCTCTGTGTGAAAAAATATTTCCTAGTGTCTGTGAGAAATGTATTCTTTGCCAGTTTCCATTTATGCCCCCTCGTTCTGCTAACCGAGCTCAACTTGAATAATTTCCTGTAGTTCACTTTGTTGATCCCTTTAATAAATTTAAACGCCTCAATCAAATCCCCCCTAAGTCTCCTTTTACTAAGCTTGAAAAGTCCTAGCATTTCAAGCCTTTCCTCATAAATCTTTTATACCCGGGATCAATCTGGTTGCCCTTCTTTGGACCTTTTCCAGCGCCTCTATATCTTTCTTGTAGTAAGGTCCCCAGAACTGCAGACAGTACTCTAAGTGTGGTCTGACAAGGGCATTGTATAGTGTGAGTATGATCTCCTTAGATTTATACTCAATACTCCTGGCTATGTATCCCAGCATCCTGTTAGCTTTTTTTTACCGCTACAGCACATTGACCAGACCCTGATAGGCTTTGATCGACTATTACTCCCAAGTCTTTTTCTGCATGTGCACATTCTAGTTTTGTACCCCGCATAAAGTAATCCTGCCCTATGTTTTTATTCCCCACATGTAGAACTTTACATATAGTTATATTGAATTTCATTTGCCAGGTTTCTGCCCACTTCTGGAATTTTTTTAAATCTTCTTGGATTACCGTAGTAGCTTCCAGACAGTTGGCTAAACCTCCCAGTTTTGTATCATCCGCAAATTTAACTAATGTACTTTCAATATCCGCATCTAGGTCATTTATGTAAATGAGGAAGAGCAGTGGACCCAGAACCGAACCCTGTGGAACTCCACTTCCCACTTTACCCTGCTCAGATAAGATCCCTCCTACTACTACCCTTTGTGTTCTATCCCGTAACCAGTTCTGAACCGACTCTGAAATGCTTTTGGAAGTCTAAGTATATAATATCATAGGCCTTGCTCCCATCTAGACACACGTGCGTGTGGTTGCAAGGATACACACACACACACACACACACACACACACACACACACACACACACACACACACACACACACACACACACACACACACACACACACACACAAATATATGCAAACGAGGGGAAAAAGCCTGGGAACTGTATGGCACACACAGTGCCCTAAATAAAAAGGTGCCCCCCCTAAATTTCTGTCTGCCCCCCCAATCACAGCAGTCTAGAACCGGGGCTGATTACGCGTGTACAGGTATGTGAGCGTGTGTGTGTGTATGTATGCCTGCATACATGCATCCATCTATATACAGGTGCTTATACAATATTGTTTTGGAAAGTTAACTCCAAGAGATAATAGGGGAGCTAGGAGCAAGGGGTGCTGAACCCCACTCCCTCCCTGAGTGTAATTGTTCAGTTTTAGGGAGTGAGCGTTATAACTGCTGAACCGTTTATCGGGCTGTTCTATCTGTACAAAGCATGGCCTCACATCAACATGCATTTATCTCACTTTGGGTAGCTTGTATCCATTGCTTAACTCCTAGCAGAGAGCATGAAAGGTTTGCAGAGCTAAACATGTTGGTCACTGCATTTACTGCACTGCATCTCATTAGAAGGAAAGTGTAGAACCCCCTTCCTTGTTTGTTAGTAAGAAACACAACTGAGAATACTCGTGCTGTTCCCGACTCTGCGGCACATAAAATGTACAATGTTCCATTATAGAGGAAGTCTAGGCTGTGACACAATGCAGTTCCGCAGTCAGCACGGGCCCAGAGAGGGGCGATTATGCGCTGGTCCGGAAAGAGGCCAGATCTATTGACGGAGTGGGGCTGCAGTCGCAAGGCTCGGCCGTACAGAAGCCAAGTCTTCTATGTGCACCACTTTCCACGTTACAGAATCATCTCATCAAACAGAGTTTTCCCCTGAGCATTTTCAGTGCCCCACAAGCACAGCAATTTTAATGTTCGTTCTGGACATAATCTTAAGCGTGTATATTTTCCCTGTATTCCATTCAGTGTAATATGACATTTTATGTCTACAAGTGCTGCTTGTTATTTCTCATTTAAGTGATGTAGACATGCAGAATATCTTAGTAGTTTGTGAATCGCATGGGGAATAGTCAGGGTTTGCTTTCCTTTGGCAGGACTTTTTTTATGACCATGTTATAAAAGTTTACAAAATGGAGGGGTCAGGACAGAGCATGCGGTGTCACTATCCAGTCAGAACAGGCAGTTAGTAGTTGATACTTTCTGGCAGCCACAGACCCATGTTTCCTTAGGGGACCCTGTAGAATTTGAGCTAATGCTCAATGTCATGGACCTGGCCTTTTTTTCCTTTCAATTTTGGTTCAGTTTGTACCTTTGGTTGCTCCGTTAACTGCACCTTATGGGGTGCTGACATTTGGGTAATTTCATTTGATTTTTAAATATTTTTAAATATTTTGTTCCTGGAATTCTAAACACAAACTACCCCCTTTGTGCATGCTGTAATACAAATTTCCCATATGTTGGACGGGAGAAGGCTGAAATACTATATATTCCAAGGTCTGTAGCCAAGCGAATGTTTTCACTAGCAGCTGTGGGATGTCTTGAGTTGAGGTGGGACGAGACACGGTGATTCATATGAGTGATTCATATGAGTGATCTGTAGGCCTCCTACAGAGCAGTTATACGCAGTCTGCCCAAGGCAGACTCCCAGTAGATGGATTTTGGGATGTTTGTTCATTTTACTAAATGAAAGCACTCGATAGCTTGATACCTGAGATGATTCTGAACATTGCGCACCTGGTTTCTCGATTACACATGCGGGTGCTGGAAGAGGAAAGCTTTGGTCTCATCGGCTACCCTTTTTCTCAGTATGGACATTTTAAACGTCTACTTTGACCGCTTGCTTTAAATTGGATAATTATTTATTTGGGGCGGCACGGTGGTGCAGTGGTTAGCACTGTAGCCTCACAGCAAGAAGGTACCGAGTTCGAATCCCGGCCGAGGACCCTTCTGTGTGGAGTTTGCATGTTCTCCCCGTGTCCGCGTGGGTTTCCTCCCACAGTCCAAAGACATGCAGGTTAGGCTAATTGGAGACTCTAAATTGCCCATAGGTATGAGTGTGTGAGTGGTGTGTGTGCCCTGCAATGGATTGGCGGCCTGTCCAGGGTGTATTCCTGCCTCTCGCCCAATGCATGCTGGGATAGGCTCCAGCACCCCCCGCAACCCTGACCAGGAATAAGCGGGTTAGATAATGGATGGAATTATTTATTTGTTTCTGCTCAAAGGACGTATAATTCTTTCTGTCCAGCATGTTCCCCAGTGATAGTGAATATTGGTGTTGTTTTTTGATGTTAGGCATGTCATTTTCTGCTGTGGACTGGTGCTTAATTATAATATATTTGCAACTGACCGCCCTGCTTTTTCGCTGTGTGCTTCAGCTGCCAGGTTATTTCCTGTGTGAGTGATGCATGACTCATCCAGGATCTCTTGAATAGAAAGTACCCACGGGCTCTGTGGGGGAAAGAGTGGAGCCATTGCTCTGCACATGCAGGGCGCTCTGGCCAAAATGTGACTGTTCATTTCTTTGTGTCATTACTCACTAACACGGGCCTGCCTCTGCCAAGATGCTGGAGACGCGAGGAGTGGCCAGCTCTGGTGCTCGATGACAGCCAATAGGATTACTGGCAATAAGTGTGGTGGAGAGAATCGGGAAATGAGGCACTGAACACAGATTTTTTTCCCACAGAGGTTTGTATTCCTTCTGCAGTGGGTTACTCGATTGCACTGCGGTTGTGAATGGTAATTCAGCAATGGTCACTCAAATGCGCTTATTTTTACTTAGTTTCTTTTTGGACATTTTTGCATGTCCCATAGGGGCCAGCCTTTTCCGGGATTGGACATTGCTTTCTTCTTTTGTCTATTTTCCCTTTATGGAAGTTAGGTCAGTCTACTCTTTATTTATTGACTATTCTTGGAATCTCTGTTCCAAGGTTGAGGTCCAGATCACACTCACTGGTGTGCTTCTGGCAGATCAATTTCCATGTGGTGAGACCAGAGTTTACTGGCTTTGCTTGTAAGTCCTGTGGTTGAATGTTTTCCCGAAATTGTGATGCCCAAATCTGACTCTGCCAGCTGTGGCGGTATAGGGCTCCAAGCACATAACTCACCTGACGGTGTACTGAGTTAACCGTTGCCATGGAAACTACCCTTGGTTCCCTGCCACCCAGAGCTCCTCCATTCATAATTTACCATCCACAGGCTGCGTCTGCCATGAATAATGAATCCAGCCTCATCCTGAATGTTTCACTTGAAGTGACAGTTCACTCAGGCGCAAGTTTAAAAAAACTGCACGCCGTCACTCTGTGTCAAATGCTTTACAGTCCAAAGGCTTCAAAGCAAATACCTGAGTTTTGAACGAGTGACATGGTTTCTGTGGCTACCCTGGTTTCTGTGGCTAGACTGGCTACCCTGGTTTCTGTGGCTACCCTGTTGTTGACGGAGACCTGGGAGGTTTGGGCGGGCTTGTGTATCATCAGCTGACTATTATTTTTCTCTCTGCGAGTCCGCGTGCGTCCTTTGTGGGGTATTTTTATTTTTCATTATCTGAATTCCTGAGACCTCGGACTTGCTGGTCGGGGGTCTCGCTTTATTATGAATCTGTCAGGCATCACACGGCGAACTCTACCGTCTCCATGTACACGTGGGTGGTGTTGAGGGGAGGGAATGTTGATGTAAATTGAAAATGCCAGGCCGATTTGGCTCAGAGATGCGTTTTGAGCACTCCACATCTTTCCCTCCAAAATGTTGCTGCAGTGCTTCTGGGATTCTGGCCGTGGCGTCAGGGCCGCTTAGGAACCTGAAACCCTGAGGAACCAGGGCCCTGCTCTGGACCTGCGGGCCGCCATCAGAACCCTCAGCGACCGGAACCACTGTGTCACCTGATCAGCGGACCAAACATAAAACCCATCTTTGACCAGATACCACTGAGGAGCTCCTCAGTGTTCTTGTCTTATAAAGCCTTTACATCCCTTTAAGTATTTGATGAACAGTTTATATGAAGCATATTAGTCCAGCCACAAACAGATCCTGTGTTTATCATTTGATTTCTTGTACTCTGGGTTTTTTCTTTACCTTCTTTAGTGCCATCATGCTTTTCTATGGTTGAGTGCTCTTTAGTTAGCATCAAGGCCGCTGCTGTGCTTGAAAGTAATTTCTATTTGTTGAAAGTTTGGTTTATGTGGTTTTTCAGGTGCTGTTTACAGGAGTGGAGGTTCTGTATATTTAATCATGTTTTCATTGTACAACCATTACTGGTTGGTTAATATATGTGGTGACATATTACCCACATTAACATTGTATATCATTTCATTTGTGTACTTCATGCTTGCCAAACAAGAGTTTTGGCATAAATAAAGTGGCATTTTCAATTACATCAGTGTTGGTGGTAGATAAAACACAAATGTAAGTGGGTATTTTCTTTTAATTATTTACACAGTTATCAGTGTTTTTCTTGTTCTAGTAATGGGGTTTAAAAAAAGTAACTCACGCAGCTTATATTTGTTTGTCAAAGTTCAGAACAAATCACAGGGCGATAGGATTGAATTGCCCCCCCAAAAGTTGTTTCCAGGAATCAGCTGCCCAAGCGTGTTGTTTTTCCTGATACGGACAGTGATGTCGGGCTTGTTTGACAGATTGAGTGGTGCTGGAAGACCCTGGCTGACAGCTTCCCCCCCGGTGCTGCTGTTATTGCTGAAGCAGAGGCTGTGTCCCTCTACCTCTCTATCGTGGGCTAATGCTCACGGCCTTGTGTTGATAGTCTCCACAGAGCGCTAGCCAGTCGCTCTTCATTCACAGCTGCTTTTACAGAGTATACGATATACGATAGCACCTAGAATCTGAAATATTTCATATTGGCGAGAGGAACCAGATCATTTATACAACTTATACAACTGTGCGATACTAGGACATAGAAAAATGCTTTTATATACACGTTTACTTTTTGTTTAAAAACTGCACTAATTCAAATATATCCTGCGAGGGACTCGGGATTTCTTGTCAAATGTCAAGTTAATGGGCGATTTAAAGATGCATAAATAAAAACATCTGTATTTCTTTATGTCATAATCATATATGTTTCAATGTGAAATGTGTAGAGAATAGCTTTAAGTAGTGGCCAAGCAAGCTGGGAGTACTCAGTGAAGAACAGCTCAATGGGAGTTTAATGTCAATGAGAGTTTAATGTCGGCCCTTCTTGTGTTCCCACTTACCTTCAGCAGCTTGTCTCCTACTTAAGTCCCCTTCAGTGTTCATGAGAAACTTGCAAGGAAGCAAGTATGGGGATTAGCAACTGATACTTGCTTATAAAACGGCTCATGAAACAGATGGAAAGCGTTTTATTTTCTCAGCTAAACATTGAACCCATGGGAACACATTGCGGGAACGGCTATATTTACAGGCAGCCTTCATATTTTGCTGTTCTAGCAGAACGCCACACACCCTCTTCCCTTTTTAATGTTATTTTTTCCACCCTGGGAATGATTTGTAGCCATCTCTGTGGGCACCAGTCCTCTCCGGAGGGTCCATTAGGATTGTGAGGAAGATAAGATAAAGGAGGAGAGTGGAGGTGCGGCTCTAATCAGGCCTTGTCGAAAGTGAAAGGGGGTGTCCGTGTGGGGAGAGGAGGTCAGGGATGTGATCCTCACTCTCCCCTTGGCCCCTTGGTAAATGCAGCCGTCAGGAGAAGGGTCATTACTTGCAGGGGAGAGGCTGACGGGAGGCCGAGGAGTTGAGCCTGTTTTCGGGTGGCGCGGCCCGCATTGCTCCTCTGGAGGGGGGAGGCCGTGGCTCGGAGCCCGTGTGACGAGCCCGGGGGCGAGACATGGGAGAGGCTGCTCTGAAACTAATTAACTGGAGGTTCTCCAGCTTGACTCTTTGTCAGGGCAGTGTCAGCACGAGGCAAGCTGGCCTAAGGATAGGTACCGAGCTGGCGGCGCACATTGCTAACTGCGAAAGTGTCACTGACAACATGCCGGCAGCGAGTTCCACAAATGCCTTCAGGAAGGAAAAAGGCCTCTCGCTCGTCCATTCACTGTCCGCGCCCAACTGTCTGTGGCCAACTAGTTGAAATCGCCAGATGGAAGGCGCTGAAGTTCTGAAATGCCTCAAAGTGATTCTGTGCTATGCGATTCACTCATAGAACGCAATTGGCCAGTCAAGGATTAATCGCCAGAGAAGGGAGAGGGCATTCCACTGCAGCCTGGTTGGGTAGTGTAGTGTGGACTGATCTGGTTATGCGTTTACACACAGCTGCTGCTCTCCACACTCGTGGCTGTTTTTGGAGGGGAGTGGACAGAGATCTCCCCTGTGGAGTCCGGCTGGTTTCCGTCTCAGGAGTCGAGTTGGATGTGGCGGCGTTGCTCTTTGCTGTGCCTGGATACGGCGCAAGACGCTCTCCACACAGACTAGTAAGGACAGAGCAGAGGGCTTAAGATGAACGGTTCTGCTAATGCTAATCGCTGGGCCCCGGTAGCCATGAAGGTGACCAGTCTGCGGCATGCTTTCCTTTCCGAGGTCATACTGAGGGCATGGTGGGAAGGTTAAGCAAACCGAAGTTTAGCATACATTTATTTAAAAAAAAAAAAAAAAAGGAAAATAAATCCTAATTCAAGCCAAAGATCTTGTCAATTTTCTGACATAAACCACAGTTTTGCAAGAGTGCTGTAGGCTCTTTTCCTGAATGTGGAAACTTTCTTTTTTTAATCTGTGGTTGGCTGTGCAGAGAACAGTCTGGTTCTCAAAGCAATCGGTGCTCTGTATTCTCTTTCATAGCCTTTGGTCTGGAGTGAAAGTATTTTTGTGTATGTGCTTGTGTGTGTTTCCTAGTTAAATAACTAATTGAAAAATTCAATTCAAACTGAAAACGCAGCTGGAGTAGATATTATTTCTCATGAGACTTTTCTGAACGTTCTTTTATTATAAAATATAAAATATTCAATAAACATTTCTGGTGTGTATGATCTGTCTCTGTTGTTCATAAAGAGATGATATGATGAAGATATGATTGACAAATTAATTAAAAACATACAAAAGAATGAAAAGCAAGTCTGAATTATACATATGCTGATATACAGTGCCCTCCACAATTATTGGCACCCCTGGTAAAGATGAGTAAAAAGGGTTATAAAAAATTCACCTTTTGGTGAATTAGCTTAATCTCACACTGAAGAAATTAGAAAAATCCAACCTTTAATTGAAGTAAATTTATTCTGAGAAAAAAAAAATCCCTCAAGAACTTTTTTTTTTTTTTTAACCAAAACCACGTATACCACAATTATTGGCACCCCTAGAAATTCTTATGAACAAAATGTAACTGAAACATTTTTTCCATTTATATTTTACTTTTTAAAGTTGATCAGAGTGTTTAGGAACTTTCAAGCTGTAATCCATGACTTCCTGTTTCACTGGGGAAGCTTTTTATTCATCTTTACCAGGGGTGCCAATAATTGTGGAGGGCACTGCATATGTTTATGGGTGAAAACAATATAGATTTTAGACCCCCCCCCCCCCATTTTACGCATTAAACAATATTATTCATTAAAATGAGAATGTTAAAAATTATTTTAAATGTAGAAGCAGCAATTAGCCTACTTATAATTATATATATGTATATCCATGGGTGTGTGTGTTTGTGAGAGTGTGTGATAATGTATCTGATAAATACAAGGTTATGAAAATGACATAATGGAAACAGAAATGAGAATATTAGCTATTGGGTCTCCCGTGTGGTAGATTGTGGACGGAAATGCATCTGAACAGATTAAAATAGATGCAAGATCTTCACAGTAGCACAGTGCGTAAGCCTTGGGGATCCCCTGACAGGGTGTGGTAGAGCTCATAGTGGGGGGTTTAATTAAACTTCTTTTCCCAAGCTATCCAAGGCCAGGTCCAACATTTAATTCACTACAGAGGCCTTTGGCAGGGGAAAAAAGCCGTTTTGGGCTAAAGCCAAACGTATTTGGTTAGTTTTTGAAACGGTTCACAAGACAATATCTGAACATGGCTTGGTGAAAGAGCCCTTTTCATAACTGAAAGGACAAATGCTACCAAAATGTATCTACCGCATATTACTTTAGAATAGTTTCTTCATATATATTGCTCAGGTCAGCTTAGGTCTTAGACACATTCCTCAAGTCGATAAAAAGCTCAAATCAATAATGTTTGTTGCCTTTCTCTGACACATGGCTCGATGTTTTTTCAGTGACTGATGCTAAGAAAGACAGGACCTTAAATGACCAATTCACAACAATTCTCAATGGTTCCGAATCGTGCACTAACTTTTCTCTAAATCAGCATGTTGTTTTGGGAACATATGGCTCTTAATGAATGGGTCCCTTAAGGAGCTGTGTTCTGATGTTAAATCACTAACATTTGAGTTGTTCAAGCTGATCGCTTTACAGTTTTTTCCTATTCTTTCCTATCATGTTTTATGTGCAGTGCTTGATTTTTAACGCAGACCAATTAAGAGCCAAAGAGCCGTGACTCAATTTCACATAATATAATGCAGTGAGAATGTATCTTTCTTGTTGAAACTGACACCACCAGCACATGTCATGGACATTATTAATAAGATAGCCAGGTGCTAAAAGTATCCATCTTTAGCAAGTCATATTATTTTCTCCGGTTTTGGCTCAACACATCCACTCCTCTGAATTCAAGCTTGTGTGATTGTCACATGCTGAAACATTGTACAAATACAGTACTGCTTTCCATTTCATAATCACAAGCAAATCCTGCTTGTTATTTGTAGAATTATGTGCAGTTGTAACACTGGGCAAATCAGACAATAGGGAAGGCTTGTACCTCCAGTGGTAATCTGCGTCTGTGTCCTGTGGTCAAGTTTTATTTCCCTCTGAAATGTGTGTCCAAATCCTGTGCGGAAAGCTGAGGGAGACACATGACAAGGCCAGGAAGCCCCTTCTCTCTCCCGTGGATTTAGAAAATAGCCAGGCTCTTCCAGGAAGGAACTGTGAAGTCCCTGCGTGAAAATAGAACTGACGGGAATATATGAGATGCGGCCTGGAACGGCAGGTCTGATATTCACTGGAGGCTTTGGGCGGGACGTACAACGCCGTGCTCGGACGTGCCGATCCTGTTTTGCACAATCTTTTTTTTCTTTTTTTCTTTCTTCACCGTTTGATTTCTGTCTAAATGCATTATCCGAAGCCCGAGCAACGCTGGTGGCAAGGAGTGCCTGCAATGTGGATCCTCCCCTGTTTATTTAGAGGAGCTGGGGGTTTAGAGAGATAATGATGGAGCCTGCGAGGGGGAGGACGCGGCTTTCCGCCTCGTACTGAGCCCGGTGTCCCATCGTGCCTCACTTAATCACGCCGGCCCTCCCTGCGGAGACCAAATACCCATGGGCACACTTGCGTCTGTTGACGAAAGGGCGCTGACTTCATATGTCAGCAGTCTGCGAGAGCTCTGAGTAAAGCCTGCTAGTTTCTGCTCGGCTCTTTCCCACACTCTTGGAGAGCGGTTAAATGCAAGCGTTGGAGGAGTGGGGGATGGGGGCGGGGCTCCGCGAGCCGGTGGACTGTACACAGTAATCCTCACACAAAGCGAGAGGGTCTGAGGCATATTAAAGTGTGAAGGACTTGTCCCAGGCTCATACACTTGCGCAGTCAGACCGCAGGCCTGTATTATGAGAAAGGCAAAAGAAGCAGTTTGCGACCAAGGAGGGAGCTACGTATTCCATAATAAGGAAAGGGATTTTAATCCGCTTTGACGGGCGTGGACATTATTAAAAATGGCTTTGACCACAGTCCGTTAAGCTCCTTATTTCGTGGTTTGTAGCCCCTGGGAATTTGCCCATCAGCCACAGTTGGCTGGCCACAGCTCCACCTTTGTTGACTTTAGTAACAAGCTCATAGGTTAATTCTGAGGTCAGGGCACAGGCACCAAAGGTCATATTTCCTGGTTCTTATGCAGTGATCTGTGGCTGATTGTCAGGAAGGAAGCACTGGTATAAAACCATTTCAATAAAAGGCTGAGACATTGTGCCCATGAGATGCACTGACGAGAACTGTCCCAGCACATTGTTAATTGTAAGTGGAGAGTACTACTTCGGCTTCATCAGGGCGTGTGTTTTTTATGAACGGTTTGATGGGGGCCTCAGATTGTGTCTCTGAGCTCAGATGTCCGCTTAATTTATTTGCCGCACAGCGATCCGTGAAACAGTGAGGGGCTGTGTGAGTGAAGAGGACAGGGCTCGGGGCCGTGGCCCTATAAATCAGCAGGGTAGGGGCGGTCTCCTTAATCCCTCCTCTTCTCACACACAGCTGCTTCCTGCTGGGAGCGTGGGTCGCCGGGGCGGTGCAGACACATCACGCCACAGACAGGAACCGCGTAGCGCGGCCTGGTCCGCGTAGCCCCTCAAAGACAATGCTTCAAAAGGCCGCGCGGCCGAGCCGCAGAGCTACGGCGCGCCACAGAGCTACGAGTTCTGAGACGAGGGGTCAAAGAGTCGTGGCGGGACAGAACATCAAGCGCAGGGGAAGAAGCAGTCATCCCAGAAGGCAAGGCCTTGTCTTCAGCATTATTTTTTTTGGTGTCCCTCACAAAGCTTACTTTATCTCCGCTCAAAGGCAACAACCAAACCGCGGTACTCCTTTGATCTTTTCTACAACTTGGTAGCATAATCAAAATTCCATGTGCAAGTGGTTTTAACAATCACGTGCATCAGCAAGAACTTTCACATTGTTGTGCATACGCCCAATACAATCTATTAATAAACAAACAAAGTATAGTTCATAAATATGGATGATAATTGTATGCCATATGAGCACTCAAAGTGCAGTGTGAAGCCAGGGTTTACAGCAACATGCTGTATGAGGGCTCAAAGTGCAGTGTGTTGTTCGGGTTTACAGCAACATGCTGTATGAGGACTCAAAGTGCAATGTGAAGCCAGGGTTTACAGCAACATGCTGTATGAGCACTCAAAGTGCAGTGTGAAGCCAGGGTTTACAGCAACATGCTGTATGAGCACTCAAAGTGCAGTGTGTTGTTCGGGTTTACAGCAACATGCTGTATGAGGACTCAAAGTGCAGTGTGTTGTTCGGGTTTACAGCAACATGCTGTATGAGGACTCAAAGTGCAGTGTGTTGTTCGGGTTTACAGCAACATGCTGTATGAGGACTCAAAGTGCAGTGTGTTGTTCGGGTTTACAGCAACATGCTGTATGAGGACTCAAAGTGCAGTGTGTTGTTCGGGTTTACAGCAACATGCTGTATGAGCACTCAAAGTGCAGTGTGTTGTTCGGGTTTACAGCAACATGCTGTATGAGGTCTCAAAGTGCAGTGTGTTGTTCGGGTTTACAGCAACATGCTGTAAGGACTCAAAGTGCAGTGTGAAGCCAGGGTTTACAGCAACATGCTGTATGAGCACTCAAAGTGCAGTGTGTTGTTCGGGTTTACAGCAACATGCTGTATGAGGACTCAAAGTGCAGTGTGAAGCCAGGGTTTACAGCAACATGCTGTATGAGCACTCAAAGTGCAGTGTGTTGTTCGGGTTTACAGCAACATGCTGTATGAGGTCTCAAAGTGCAGTGTGTTGTTCGGGTTTACAGCAACATGCTGTATGAGGACTCAAAGTGCAGTGTGAAGCCAGGGTTTACAGCAACATGCTGTATGAGGGCTCAAAGTGCAGTGTGTTGTTCGGGTTTACAGCAACATGCTGTATGAGGTCTCAAAGTGCAGTGTGAAGCCAGGGTTTACAGCAACATGCTGTATGAGGGCTCAAAGTGCAGTGTGTTGTTCGGGTTTACAGCAACATGCTGTATGAGGACTCAAAGTGCAGTGTGTTGTTCGGGTTTACAGCAACATGCTGTATGAGGACTCAAAGTGCAGTGTGAAGCCTGGGTTTACAGCAACATGCGACAACAGTTGAGCTCCAGCCTCTCTCAGTCATGGCCATACTTTCAGTGCTTGGTAGATTTCTTCAGTTGAGAAATACTTCTCTGTCTCCAAGTTAGACTGAACAAATTTATATGTATCATTAATCTATTACTTAAAATGTACTGCATGGGCTCCAACCTATGATGTTTTGGATGTGTTTTTTGGCTCTGGAGAAGGCCATATTTATGGGAAATCCACTGAATAATAAGTTGAAAATAATCTCGTAAATGTGTGATAATTTAATCTTTCAGTTATTTATGAGATACTCCCATGTATTACTCCAGACACCCTTATCTGGTTTTTGGAGGAAAGGGCTACAAACTGACAGTGCTTGAAAGAAAATGAAATTTTCATGCGTACAGTGCAAGGTCTTACAGAACCTGATGTTCCACATTCAAAATAAATAATAAACCTCAATTTCATAGTCATTATTGAAAAGGTTACAAAGCTCTGCACAGAAATTATCTTTGCTGATGCATGTCACCTTTGGAACATGCTGTTATTCCATTGCCTTTGTGCATTGTATGCTTCCTGTCTCTTATTTTTCTAACCTTGTTTAGTGGTAACATGTAGGCTAAACTGTGATGTGTGGGGGATTCTTCTCATTCGTTTCAGATTGAATTCTGCTCTTCTGCTTGTAGCAAGCTGACCCCATAGTCTTAAATGAGCAAACCACCACCGTTTTTTTGGCTAACCGCTAATTAACTCGACTGTGACAGAGCAGTCGGTCACGGTTTTCCGCAGCATGAAACCCTGTTCTGAAAACTTCCAGATAAAGTGGGCATTGATTGTAGGTTAGTGGGTTCACATGCTAGCTAAAGCACAGTAGCTACATTAGCTACATCGTAGCTGGCATTAACTTGCATCCTGTAACCTAATCACAAACATTGCAAACATTTACAAACGTGGACTCCGTATTCTTTTCCGATAAATTATTGGTTTTATTTTAAACATCCCTGTATTGAGTCAGTACAAACATACCGCTAACATTTTGGCTCTATTCCCCGGGACCTAATTTTTGGGACCGAAGAAAAATTTATGAACAGTCGAATAACTGTTATATTAAAATGGCTTACCATAAGCTATCGTTAGCTTGCTAGCTAAATGTTAAAACGACTTGCCGTGAGCTATCCTTAGCTTGCTTGCTAGCTAACCCAGCATTGCTAAGCGGGAGGGGGGTGGAATAGCTAAATTATATCTAAATTGATAAGGTTATACAGGTATGGAGCAATTGATTTGAGATACTTAACCCTACAGTTTGGCTGCTTGCAACATCCCCTGCTGTCTCTCGTCTCACAAAACAGTATTTTTTTTCATAGTAGACACATCATAGCTCGCTCCAACCAAAATGAATATGTGATGACAGACATGTTGAAGATGAGCGAGTAAGGCAGTCAATTTATTATGTTATGAACTGCGTCCACAAAACAACAGCTTGTTCACGGTAGGCTACTAAGGGATGTCCTCCATCGACTTCCACTCAAAAATACAGTGTGTCTCCCTGTCCCAAGCATACAGACTGTATAAAAATAGGTCCCAAAGACGCCAGGGCGCGTTTTAGACCAATGATTGTTGTCTCCCCCTTCTGGTCCCGCCCCTCCGAGTGAGGGCAGTGAGAAACATAAAGAACCTATCTATGCCAGTGACCCCAGGACTCAACCTGTCCCTCTGATTGGTCCTGAACAAATGTTAATACCCTGTCCAAATGAAAAATCAGCACATGCAGAGGCATTAGATGAAGGAAAGGCACCTATTGCAATTACATTTTTTTGTGGGAAAAATTTATTGACTGAGTATTTTGACCACATTGCCATTGACTTACATGGTAAAAGACTTATACTGGAGCCAACCGCAGTGGCTCTAGTGAGCAACGGCACCAGGAAGTGAGCTTCAAAACGAAAGCCCAGTCTTGGCCCCTTGGTTAGAACAGGCTGACGAGCTGAAACGCCCCCCCTGTGGCAGTCTGACCACAGACTACCACACTGCATGTACTGCCAGCTCCTCTTACCACTTAGAAAGACGGGTGTGCCAGCGAAATGCAGTTTGTGTCTGTCTAATGCAGGAGGAAATACTAATTCTTTTTAAAGTGCTTGTGTGGAATGGGGTATATTTCGCAGTCATGTTTTTACTGAAAGAGGACCACTGTGTCCTATCCAGTCTTTTGGCAACTTGATCAGAATTCCAACATCTTCTTCCAGGATGAGGCAGCAACTACACTGCCAATAGAAGTCCTCCCTGGGCGATACTGTATCCAATCACGTACTGACACTGCACTGAAAAGCAGTTCTTTAGTTCGATTCACCACCCAACAGCTCTTGAGCAATAAGCACTGCATCACCACAAACACCATTCATTCAGACATGGTGCACAGCGTAAGCTCTTAGTCAGTTGCTCAATTTCAACATCATCCTTTAATGAGACAAAGTGAAGTAATCCTGCTTCCTGTTTAAATGTCAAAGAGAAAAGTGATACGGACACGTATGACTCATGGTTAATCATTTTAACTGGTGCTTGAATGTAACGTAACATTATGTTTTATATCCACAGGGTGAATCGGTGAAATATTTCTTGGACAACCTGGACCGTATTGGGCAATTGGTGAGTTTTACAGGGCAATACATCATTCTTCTTGTTAATGGCTTATTCACAACTGTATGTAATGTGGTTGTAATGTAGTACTGTGGAATTCTATTTCACAATCTGTATCAATAACTTACATTCCCTGTTGAAATCATTTTCATCTCTGAGAACAGAGTAAGAATTCTAGCTTACTAGTTTGTATATTCTTTTGGACATAAATGTTACAAAACAAGGGATTTTATAAATATTATCTAATGTTGATACTTTTTCCTGTTAATATTTGTGCTGTTCATTTGCATAATTATTGCTTTGAAGTAAACATGTACTTTTATGGTTATCTGCTGGTAGGGTTGGATAACACCCTCCCCAAACCGGACACATGCGAGCGTCTGCTTCGGTCTGCGTCACGTCAAAATAATTAACGCATCTATTATAATCAATTATGAAACCTACGCCAGCCATGTGCATCGCGTCACGTTATGCTTCACCCTGCGTTTCTGCTCGCCCTGTTTCTATTTGAGACGCGACGCTCCAGGCCTCCTTGCAAGTTCCACCTTCGCCAGTTGACTGGGGGAAAAAGACTCGCCCCCGATGTTAACGATTGGTTCTTTTGTATCCATTGCGTGTCTCGATGTTAACGATTGGTTCTTTTGTATCCATTGCGTGTCTCGTGTAGGTATACAATTTTTTTGACGCAACCCAGACTGATGCAGACGCTCACTCGCGTCCGGTTTGGTGTGTCTTCTTTTCATAGGCAGCTGTTCTAACCTGAGAGGAAAATCCAAAGGTCCCTGCGTGTACACAAGTACATCAGAATAAAAGAATCCCAGAGAATCACTAAAAACCATGCAAACTCGACTTGAGGCAGAATATTAACCTATGATATGAAAAATGTTTTAAAAAAACTAGGCTATTTACTGTTTTCATGTGTGTGTCATGTGTTGTTTAATGTCAAAGGTCATGTTTCAAAGAATAGATACTTGAAAATGTTTTTTGGGGGATTTACTTGCATTACAGGGTAGGATAAGAGCAGACTAGTAACTGTGGTAACAGGACAGACCGTGTCCAAGGAAACAGTGCTCTCAGATCTCAGATGAGCAATAAAGACCCTCACTAGATATCTGCGTTGTAGAATCTATTTCATGGAAACCACATCCATTCTCAGAAAATTCACGTGGGCAATAATAAAATGAATCACCCTTTTTATGGGGAATTGAGATTTTCACCTTTTAGTTCCAGTTCTGCTCAAACCTTTTTTATCTATGTAATCTGACCCTTGAGGGTCCACCTATTTAACCATTACGATCCTCATAATTGTTTCATTTCAGGACAGCACTTATATCATAAAGGAACCTAACAGTGTTTCAGCTTTATTGTTGTTTATTGTCACTGCAGCAGCCATGAAGCAATTTGCAGGAAATACATTTATCCTCAAACAGAAATGTTGGAAATCTCAGCTGAAGCGCTTTCTGAGATCCCTGCCTCACGTTTGTCTCCGCTTCCCTCCATATTTCAGAGCTACCTGCCAAGCAGGCAGGACATCCTGCTGGCCAGGAAGGCCACAAAGGGGATTGTGGAGCACGACTTCATCATCAAAAAGATCCCTTTCAAGATGGTGGACGTGGGCGGCCAGCGCTCCCAGCGGCAGAAGTGGTTCCAGTGCTTCGACGGCATCACCTCCATCCTGTTCATGGTGTCGTCCAGCGAGTACGACCAGGTGCTAATGGAGGACCGGCGCACCAACCGCTTGGTGGAGTCCATGAACATCTTTGAGACTATTGTCAACAACAAGCTCTTCTCAAACGTCTCCATCATCCTCTTCCTCAACAAGATGGACCTGCTGGTGCAGAAGGTGAAGCAGGTCAACATCCACAAGCACTTCTCTGACTTCCAGGGTGACCCGCACCGGCTGGAGGATGTGCAGGCCTACCTGGTGCAGTGCTTCAGCTGCAAGAGGCGAGACCCCAGCAAGCCGCTGTTCCACCACTTCACCACCGCCATCGACACCGAGAACATCCGCTTCGTCTTTCACGCCGTCAAGGACACCATCCTGCAGGAGAACCTCAAAGACATCATGCTGCAGTGAGCCCTCTGGTACCAGTCGGGGCTCCTCTGCCTGTAGATGTGCCTTATAAACGATTTCTACAACAGAGGGAAGGCTTGTAGGCCATAACCCACACACTGAAGTCCCAGAGAGCTGCAGCATTGTGTGGGAGAGGGATCAGTATCTGCGCCACGCCTCTGTAACACATCCACGACACAGACTGTTCCTCTAGTGTTCATTATCCTAAACTAACCTGTATCCTAAACTACAATCTGTTTTTGTAATGTCCATCGCATTCATAGCTGATAAGAGTAAACAGCTGATAGTCGTATGCTTGGTTATGTGATCGGATTACACAAGCTTTCCACATTTTGTAAGTTTGTGAAAGTTTGCTGTCTGAAGTTGGAGGAACCTGTTTTTCGCAGGAGCCCGTAGCAGTCGTTGACATCTTGAATCCATTTGCCTCACAAGATCTGTGGGATGAGACTTGAATGGTTGCTGGAGGTTAGGTTCAGGCCATTTGGGGGAATAGTTAACATTTCACTTGTCCTGATTTAAATTTGAATAGAAGGGAATGTTCATCATCTGGAATCGGTAAGGGTGTTTTCCTTTTATACCACTGGCTTAAAAAGTGGTCTGAGAAAGCTGGTGGGAAATTATTGTCTTGTGTGTTTTACATATTCCTGCCAATTAACTGCTGACCTGCTGAATTCAACCAATGTTCATACAGTGACCGTTGATACACATATTTTTTTGTGACAAGCTTATGTGAATAGCAATATTGTGCACTGTGGGCCGTTATGAAACTATGCTTAAACACCTTAAATAGACAAAAGTCATAATATATAAAGAGCTGTGAATATTGGTAGATCAGTGAATTTACAGCAGTGCACTGCCTGCCATGCTCTCTGCTCCGTGTGTCTCTGCCACTACAATATGTAGTGCCATAAAATGGACAGGAAACTGACCAAACCTCCACAGCACTAAATGAACCAGTCACGTCAGTGTGCTCATTGTATATTTGAAGGACAAAGCAAAAATGTTATTTGTCACAATTATGTGATTCTGTTCATCCTTACATTGCCATTCTCATGGTTCATGAAAATGTCCTTTTTTCCCTCAGTCGTATTTGACTCTTATTGGTTTGATGAAGCGCAAAAGATCATATATCTGAATTACAAGACGCAGTGAATCCAAGAGAGAAAGCCTTTTTTTTAAATTCGATGTGGGTGGTTGCTTGAATGATTCATTGTGTCAGGGAGGTGACCGAGTATGTGTGTTATTTGATCTAGCGTGTATCTGATTGGCGGATGGTAATGCTACTCGTCAGTCTACTGCTGCAGCTGGTAAAGTCTATGTATTAACAGCTTAAAAAATTCCATGTCCAAGTCTATTCCATATCCTTTTCAAATCTGCGTCAGACTGTTTCCTGCAGTTTCTTCATGTACTCTGAATAGCCGTATTGGTTTGTTTACTATTTTTTCCTAAAGAATGAATGATGATCATTGACCATTGAATTTGTGCCAACTTGCTGTAAACTTTAAAAAAAATGAATGGCACAAAGTATTCACATCACATTGTACCGACCATTCCACATTTCTTTCCAAGGTATTTTCCAAAAATGTATCTTATCAGGAAGAGATGCTTGCTGGTTATTGCTTGCCAAATCAGAATTAAAATGTATGGTCCCTACCAGAATATTCTTCCATGCACATACGATACATATTGAAATGCCCAAATGGAATTAAAGCTGACGAGTTATTTAAGCAAATAATTCGATTGAACAAGTGTCTATTGTAAATACAATGTACAATGTATATTCTAATGGTGTCTTCCATTTTGAATGTCAGCCTTTCCTTTTTGGGGTTTCTTTGTACTATTAGTGTTGTGTTACTAATCAGCCACTAATTTTTAGTTGATTTCATGCTTGCTCTTCTGTAACAAGGAAGCAAGTCACAGGGTTCTTAGAAACTGTTTCAAGTTGATTTCCTAGAAGGTTTCTTAATACTGATTTGTTTTTTCCTTTGAATATTGTGATGTATGGAGTTTTACTCTGGGCAAGGGGAAATTACTCAAACATTATGCAATCGCACCAAATATTGAATGTCAAACTTTAAAACCTTCATGAATCACTCCCATAGTTTACAGCCACCTTTGTTAAAATTTGGCTGAATATAAATCACAGAGTTTTGTTTCAAAGGATTATTGGATTTTCAAAATGGAATTACCTGTGGTGTAGTTGCAAATAAGAAAAGCATATAATATGCCAGTGTTAACTGTTCATGTCACTTGACTGTTCTAAATACTTTACCTTTACGTTAACTGAACCAATATTTCACATCTTGGTTGAGTCAGAAGATGTTTTGTCATGAAACATCTCCCTCCATGTGATTTTCATGCCCTGTTACATCCTGTTACACGTTACAGGTTAATCTGTCCAGTACACTGCAGGGAGTGATCCATGGCTGCATGCTCAAATCACTGCCCCGCTTCCTACTAAAACTCCCATTTATTGTAAAATATTCAATGATCAACTGTATTGCAGTTGTTTTGTATATAAGAATTGTATAGATACATTAAATGTACTTTATGTTGAGTAGACTGTGTCCTTTTCTGAACTCCCTGATGGTCTGTAAATAATAGTAAGGTAAATTCCAGTCAAGGCAAAGATGGAAGATAAAAGATAGTGGTGTGTCCGTATTCATGGAATACTGACAAATTAAAGTCTGTTGACATGAGAGAGATCATGGGAAAGATTTATTTCAGTCCTTTCCAACAGCAAAACCTTGGGTCAAAGTCGGAACAACCACTTTAGTTACATACAGTTGTGTTCAAATAAATAGCAGTGCGTTAAAAAAAGTGAATAAACTGCTAATATTTTTTAATAGCTTTTAGTTCCATATTTCAAATGTAGTGGAAACATTACACATTCAATTCCAAATCAAAGCATTAACAAATTTTATCAAGTCTGCGTTATTCTTTTACAGGAAGCAAAGAAAATGAATATTAATCTGTTAAAAAAAATAGCAGTCGAAATTTTTCTCTTCAAACTCAAACACTTACTGTATAAACTGAAGAAATTTTTCAAGATTTAACTTCACTTTAAATTACTGAACTAATATTTAGTTGCATAACCATTGTTTTTGATAACTGCTGCGCATCTGCGTTGCATCGAGTCAACCAACTTCTGGCACCTAGAAACAGGTATTTCAGCCCAGGATGAACAAACTGCATTCCACAGTTCCTGTGAATTTTTGGGTTTTGCTTCAGAAACTGCATTTTTAATGTCACCCCACAAGTTTTCAATGGGGTTGAGGTCGGGGGATTGAGCTGGCCACTCCAATACCTCAATCCTTTTTGTCTGGAACCAAGATGTTGCTCGCTTACTCGTGTATTTGGGGTCGTTGTCTTGTTGAAACACCCATTTCAGGGGCATTTCCTCTTCGGCATACGGCAACATAATCTCTTCAAGTATTTTGATGTATTCAAACTGATCCATGATCCCTGGTATACGATAAATAGGCCCAACACCGTAGTATGAAAAACATCCCCATACCATGATTTTTGCGCCACCATGCTTCACTGTCTTCACAGTGTACTGTGGCTTGAATTCAGTACCCGGGGGTCGTCTGGCGTACTGTCGACGACCTCTAGACCCGAAAAGAACAATTTTACTCTCATCAGTCCACAGAATGTTACGCTATTTCTCTTTGGGCCAATCGATGTGTTCCTTGGCAAATTTTAACCGATTCTGCACATGCCGTTTTTTCAACAATGGTGCTTTACGGGGGCTTCTTGCTGATTGCTTAGCTTCGATCAAACGTCTTCTGATTGTAACAGCACTTACAGGTAATTTTAGATCATCTTTGATCTTTCTGGAGGTGATGATTGAATCTTTGCCATTCTGACTATTCTTCGATCCGTTTTAACAGCAGTTGCTCGTTTTCTTCCGCGTGTTTCGGGTTTTTGTTTAAAGCATTTGAGATCATTTTAGCTGAGCATCCTATAATTTGCTGCACTTCTTTATACCTCTCCAATCAACTTTTTAATCAAATTACGTTGTTCCTCCGAACAATGTTTGGAACGGCCCATTTTACTTAGCAATTCAGAAGGAAATATATTTTATAACAATGTGTGAAACATTTGCTTCACTTCTTCCTTAATAAAGGACAATTAATGACACCTGTTTTTTCACAGAATGAATTAATTCTCTAATTAAACTCCACACTGCTATTATTTTGAACACGCCCCTTTCAATGAATGAGTCAATTACTCAGAACAAGCAGCGTGCATGTCATGACAGTTGGGTCTGTAGATAGTCCATCCCTCTTGTCATTTTAGGGGATGCTTAGAGGGACAGTGTTGCTGTACACAGTTTTCTGGCTGTTCTCTACTACTTCAAAACGCCTGCCAATCCCATGTGTGCTGCCACTTCATCTTTCCTACCTTCTTTCTGTCTGTCTTATGTGCTCCAAAGTTCTTTCTCCAACCTTTCTAGCAACATGACCACTTGTGCACTTTACTTACAGACCTTTTGATTTTTTTTCCAGGTGTCCTTTTCACTGATTTGGAGATGTTGCCTCTATGTTGCCTCCAGATCTGAGAGAATACTGTATCAAATTCTGGTGAAGCAATGTTGTGAGCCAGAGGTGGCCACTGACAGAAATTCCCCATGCTTCTTTTGGTCTACTGTTCAAAAACCGAGTTCCCTTGTAAGACATGGACGATGTAATAAGTGTGGTCTGTTTGGTCCCAGGGTGGATCCGGTTAGTCATTTGAGAATTGTTTTCAACTTAAATGGTTCAGCAGACATCAGAATGCATTCATGTGTCGGTAATTCAAAATGGCAGAAGTCAGAGTCTATTTTAGGAGCTATTGTCATGTTGCTCTGCTCCTGCTTTATGTAAAAAAAATGTCAAATTTTTCAACTGCTTATCAGTCAAGCATGATGCTTTCATGAAGTACATGAAAATAAATGTTTCTCAAGTGTTGAAATTCTCCAGCAGCCCCAGTATGCAATCTGTGGACATACAAGGCCTCTTTCTGCTGGCTAAGCGCGAGTTAACCGAATAAGATCCCATGACTCTTATTATCCCTGTATTTCCTTCAGGCTCCTAAAGCTGAACTCTGATATTTAATAATCTATTATAGACATGAGCTGCAGCTGTGTCCAACAAACTGCGAGGCTGGCCTGAGGAATGTTGCTGCCACTGATAGCGACTGCCTGCTCCGCCTTTCGAGTAAAGAAATTCAGAGCTGTGACCAGTGTGATTCCCTCTGGCCTAAATAAGAAAAAAGTCTTAATAAACAAAAGCCAGAGCAGGCACTGATGAGGAGTTGGAACTATCCCTGTAGATCCCCTAATAGTAAATTTCTGCCATCTAGTGGTAAACTGAAGGTATTGCTCTTACTTTAGGGGAGCTGCAAACTCACTCAATCAGCCCCAGTGAGGGAAATTACTTTATAGGGCTGCTGAGTCCTAGCAGAAAAGAGATCAAACCATTTTTCCTTATACCGCATGCTGAGCTCTTAGATGGCTTACATTTGTCCTTCTTGCCACTGAACTTCAGGAAACACACATTGGGCCCTTGTGGCGGGAATTTGGAGGTCTGTTCAGATGGCTTGGACAGTGATTATGAGCCATCCTCTGCTGTGATCCTGGGCTTATGAGCTCATGCCAAGCTCAGTGTTCTCCAAGGACCACACACACGTACGGATCCCTGCGGTCCTTTGGAAATCAGATGGGACACCATTAGGGGAGAGAACGAACAAAATGAGAAAAAGCATCATCCCCAAAGACATGCAAGGAGCACGTAGCTTCCCAAGTGTATATGTAGCATACAAAAATTACAATTTGTTTATTCAGTCTCATCAATAGAATAATCATATGGGACTCCTCCAGGGGGGTATTTCACAAAGCAGGATTACTGAGTTAGCGGGATAAAACCCGGAACAGCTCTTTTTACTTGAGTCCCTGTTCCATATTTGGGAGGGTTCTGGGTTTTACTCAGTGCAGTTATAATAATAATAATACATTATATTTCTATAGCGCTTTTCAAGGTACTCAAAGTCGCTTTTCATTAAATACAGGATAAAACAAGGTTTACAGGATCAATATAAAATATTTAAAAATAAAGAAGTAAAAGAAGGGAAATATAAGGGAAGGGTAGAAGGTTAGTTATTAAAGGCAATGGTGAAAAGATGGGGTTTGAGGCCTTTTTTGAAGGATGGCGTGTCTGCCTTTTGGATGTGGCTGGGGAGAGTGTTCCAGAGGGAGGGGGCAGCTGCAGCGAAGGCCCTGTCACCAACTTATCCAGCTAACTCAGTAATCCTGCTTTGTGAAATACCTCCCAGGACTGCAGGCTAGGAGCTTTAGTGTAGAAAACACAGGTTAGTGCCTGCCATACATCACTGCCCGATCAGTGTTAGCTTTCCTGCAATATTGTGTGACATGCACTATGAAAAATGGCAGTGTGAAGAATTAAACTTCACTGATTCAAGTGCATCAGAGGAGAGCACATGCTTCAGCTACATTATTTACCTCAGCAGTCTGACTTTTTAAAAATTTTTAATGATTAAATATGAAACAATAGGATATTCATTAGTAATCACATCATAATTTTTTATAGTTTTCTGGCTGTATGAGTGGTTAGCTAGCTACAGTAATTTGTGTATCGACCTACTATATTGTTTCATGCGGATAAATTCATTGAAGCATCAATTCTTGGCAATTATCATTTTTATTATGCTCATAAAAATATATTCACTTAATTTGAGATGGAATAAGATAAATTTATTGTGTCGAGATCTGTAGGATTTTAGGGATGCCTTCCAGAAACCATGTGAATGGTGGTAGTACATTATGAGTTTCTGCTGAATGAAGATACTGTGATAATATACACTTAGGGCCTGATTTACTACAATGTTTAGCAGGTGCAAAAACTTTTAGTACATGCAAAACTAATAACATGACCAATGATTGGTGCAAAACAAATACCATGACCAATCATAAAAAAGCGTGTTTTGTACTTGCTAAAGGTCAGTAAGCCAGGCCATTAGTAGTGGTATTTATGCCTAATGTTATTAGTGAAAAACAGAGCTCTTTGTGCAACACTAAATGATTTTTCTGAAATTTGACAGTGCCACCCTATTGATACCCCTTGGTCATTTTTTTTACATTCACATGAAATCTTTACATGTGTACGTGTACATTATGCAAACGCCACTAATTATGTACAAACATCCACTAGCTCATTCTTACTTTGATAAGATCTATTTTTTCCTGATTAGATTTCTTGTAGAACACCAGAATACTGTAATGGAACTACTGTTATGTCCTAGATTAAGTCATCCTGTTGAACTGAAGCATTCATTATCACATTTCATACACTGGCCATTGGAAATGGCTGAGAAAAAAATACACCTTTCAAATGACTTTGGTAGGCACATTGTTACATTAGTTTACATCTTTTACAGATATGGTTCTGTAATACTGGTGACAGACAAACATGACTGTCTTCTAAAACTGCTGGAATTAATCTCATTAAATGTGCATGTGTTGACCTGGTAAAAAGAGCTGGAGGGATTTGAATGTGAAATTGTTGGCATGCGGAGAACAGTAACTCTGAGCTTGACTGCACAGCTGACAGACCAGGCCACATAATGCTACTGTCAATAATGTAAAAACAGGGAAACGGAGGATGATGGTTGGACTAAACCTCTACAGTGCCGTTTCACTCCTCCTCCTCCTCCTCCTCCTCCTCCTCACATGATTTCCTGCCTCCCTCACTCCTTTCAGCACTTTGCAGGCTTTGACATGCTCCATTGTGTGTTATTTTTAAAGAGGGCTTTACTGTCAGGGCTATCTGTCATGCTGTCAGTCTTCGCTGTCATCATGTGAGTGATCTGTCCTCGGCTGTCTGAATCTCAGCTTCCTCCACAGCTGGGCGAACTTCTGTCCAACGACTCCCGTCAGGCTCCGCTCCTCTCTGGGCAGCTCCAGAGAGACCCTGGGGGAGGACACCCGGGCTGGGTTGATTCTGGGAGCCTTCATGGCGTCCACCAGACGATCCAGCTGGGAGAGTTCATCCTTGGGCACCTCCCCCTGTAGCGCCCTCACGCAGGTGTCCAGCCAGGCCTCATAGTCCCCCAGGAGGTCAGCGCAGAGCTCCACCCTGGACATGGCTGCCAGCTCCTCTTCTTGGGTCCTGACGGGAACAGCAGGAGGGAGGGGGGTGCCAGTGCCTGATCCCGCACCATGGAGCCTGTTTTGGGAGACTGATACATCTGGGCTGCTAAGCTCCAGGGTGGCGTACACAGGCTGGGATGTCCCCTCACAGGCTACTCCTGTGTCAGAGCTGAAGGGGTGGTAGTCAGTCTCCGTAGATACGACGCATCTGCTCTTTTCTCTAGGAGTCCTAGTGAAAGCAACAAGATGACACCAAGCCTGGAGTTTCTGAGGGGAAAGAAATACAAATTAAAATGGTATATTGTCTTTGTATAAGTAAACCTGGTGCAATGCCTTTAACCATGTATCCCAGATCAACAAAAGGAAAAAAAAATCCTGAAAAACTGAAGAATAATGATAATTAAAAACATCTGGCTGCAATTATTGCTTTAGCAAAAAAAAAGTAATTTGCTTTCCATCCTGTTCTAGGTCCTTGTATTATTCAGTTGAGAAGTGTGGGAAAAGAAAGAAAGCATAAACTTTAACCCAGAGCGCCCTCTAATGGTGCAACTGAAACAGGCCTTTTTAAAAAAAAAAAAAAAGGGCGTAATCTCTCCTTTTGACAGCTGCAGGAACCATTCAATTCAAGAACAGATGCCAGTTTCTGCCAATAAAATTTACTATTAATTCATAACAACCGTACTCTTGTTTTGACTAATCATTTAAAATTGCAGTGTCTTTTTGTCCTACAGGGAACTACATTTTGTGTAATAGAATCACTGGACCACATGGAGCAGTATGTTTGTTTATGTGCATTTGTGCATAATGTGTGTTGGTGAGTGTGTGGGCACGTGTGTGAATGTGTGCGTGTGTGAATGTGTGTGTGTGTGTGTGTGTGTGTGTGTGTGTGTGTGTGTGTGTGTGTGTGTGTGTGTGTGTGTGAATGTGAGTGTGTGGGTGAGTGTTTGTGTGTGTGTGTGTGTGTGTGTGTGTGTGTGTGTCTGTGCATGCATGTGTGTGTGTGTGTGTGTGTGTGTTACTCTGTATCTCTGGAGCAGACTGAAGCCCAGTGTGTAGTGCAGCTTCCTTAGGCAGATGGGGCAGAGGTCCATAGGTCTGAGAAGCGACTCCTCGGGGCTGGTCACTCCTTGCATGACGCAGCGCAGCCAGCGGCAGTTCTGCAGCCCCACCAAGTGACACAGCTCATGACTGACAACCTTAAAGGACAAACACACAATCCATTTAGGTTTACACAACCCATACCTGTGTCCTCCATTTGCCATGAGAATGTGCTTGCTGCTTATGATTGCACTTTGGGGTACAATACATAGGGTACGTTGTACAAAACAGTAGTTCAACAGTTTGAGTGAGCTCATTTAGCTTTAACAAACAAAAAAGTTAATAAAAATAATAAAGCAGGTCTTCTGATAACTTTTGCCCCAGATTCTAATCTTAACACGTCCTATGGCCAAACACGAGAACCTCCAAATGTGCTCATGACCTTCATACAAGATATTGGAAACATACACTCAATTGGAAAAAAAATGAGTCCACAGTACAAACCCCTGCTTGACTGCAGAATGTTTACCATATATGGCCAAACGCAGTCACCAGAGGAAGTGCAGGCAAATTAATCTATTATATGTAAAGCTCTGGGGTTCTTCACTCAATAAAGCAATTACAATAAAGGTCCTGCTGTGTGATGAGGAACAGGATTGATTGGGAGTGCTACTGTGAAAAGGAGGGAGGACTGGCATGTCTTCTTCCTGGACTGCAGAGATTTGTACCCAGCGGTGCTAGAGACAGGTATCTTACCTTGCAGCACTGCAGTAGTTCAGTCGGGGCGAGAGCGTGGGGCTGCACAGGCCAAGCTCGCCTGTCATGTCCGCCATCAGCCCCCTCCATCGCCACCTCTGCCTGCTCAGTCATCCCAGAACACTGTACTGAGAACCTTCCTACGAGCCTGGAGAAGCTGCACACTCCCACTCCTGTAGACCCCATACACAGCAATAACAGATACAGCAGCTGAATGAAAAAAAACCCAGTATTTTTCTGCTTCAGTAGTTTACCGCTCCCCATAGTATTTGTTGAAATAATCCCTATCATTAGGGTCACCAGTTTTCTAAGGAAGGGGATTAAAATTTATATCCTCATGGGGTTCCCAAACTTCCCATAGGCACTAGAATAGTACAATCAACCGACTATTCATACAATTAGTAGTTCATTATGATCCTAATAAAAATGTTCCTAACAAATGGAAAGGAGGAAAAGTAAACGTGGACAGACGTTTAAAAACTAATTTATCCGAAATTGTCATGGTTAGTGGCTGTCTCCTTTTGTTTCTACCATTGTTTTCCGTTTGGCGTCGTCTGAAGCTCTATCGGATTTTTTCTTCTTCCGTCCCGGCGTTTGGATCTCTCCGGTTCATTATCTCCGACACCTGTGTTTGGTTTCCGTCGGCTATAAATAGAGCTTAACATCCGCTTTCCGGTGCTTCTAGATTGTCGTTGCATTATGACTAGGAAGCCGGTATAGGTAGAGGTATAAGACGTTAGCTTCTGAATCTCTGTTTGGTGTTATACAGAGACGCAGCTATTTGTATTGGTGATAGGATTAGAATTTCTGGTTTTCTGTCCTATCGTCCTCTATTCTTTTTGCCTGCAGCCTGTTTATTCTCTGTTCAGCTCATTAGCCGACTGAGCTGTAGTTACAGGCTTGGTATTTTGTTCGTTTCTTTTTAGTTCTCGACCTCTTATACACGCAGATCAATTAGTGCGTGAGGTTCTTTCTTTTTGTTTGCTTCTCGCTGTTTGAGCGATTTTTCGCCTCCGTTTGAGGTTGTTTTGTGTTAGCCTTGTGCTGGGGAAGTTTTGTTTCCGCTTTTCCGTTTCCATTTCTTCCCCTGGTGCGGTTTAATTCCGCTTCTGTGGCGTGTCTATTTTTAGATACGCTTTCTGAATCCTTATCTGTCGCGTTTGGTTCTCAATTCTCTAACCAAAACCTGACAGAAATGGGCAGTTGGTACTGTAATGTGTCCTACCATTCCCAGTGTCCTCCGAGTTCCCTCAATTCCTGTTCCAGATATGTGGACCTGGAGACGGACATCTCACTAAACACTGCGAGCTGGCACAGCTCAGGGAGTTGTGCGACAATCATTTAGGGGCACAGATCACGTTAATCGTGGAACATGGCAAACCTTGTTGACATGATCCGCTGGTTTGAAAGTAGACAAATCAGAAGACATGACTGGTACAATAAGATTGAACAACTAAATAAATAATACCAAACACTGGCTCAGCAGACGCTCGGGGCAGTCAAAACAAGTAACCAATTGCGTCAAAACTTTCAGAGAAATTGCGGTGAAACAGATAACACCTTGCAAACCTGACGCACTCCAAATACAGCCGCGTTTCTTTCAACCAGTGCACAAATTCCTTGAGGCTGTTAGGGTGTTTAACCCTAAGCCTGCACACCTGCAATTTTTGTGCAGGAAATATAACAACTTTTTATGCTAGTATGTTACATCCCACAGATTAAAAAGAATTATGATATTGCGTAACACTATACAAATATTCTCCCCCCATGTCTGTGCTTCTAATAACCACACTGAATGCAGAAGTAATGGGACATTGCTGTCAATCATTATTGCAGGTGAGAAAACTTCTTTGGAAAAACTGGTAACCCTACCTATGCTGTATGTGACATATACAATTTAAGGAAAGACAAAGTAGTTACAGTTCATTTACCTAGTTCATTGGCTGATTTCCCAAACGTATAGTTCCAAGTGTCACAAGGGTAGAGGTCAATGAAGGTAAGCCCAATGATGCAGAATGCATCAATGGGCTTTACTCTCTGAAGGTGTCTCAGTATGGCATCTGGCAATTACACAAGCAAGGATTTATAACCTTTCTCACAAGCTTAGTTAATGCTCTTTAGCTAAAGCACATTGAAGGTATAGCATGTCGCATGTCTAACAGACCCTGTTACTGTCCTCTCACCAGTGTGGAGCTGGACTTTGCAGGAGTATTCCTGCTGCCGAAAGTGGCACCTCATGGAAGATGTGGATATGGATGGAAGAGATTTCACGGGGAAGCCCAGAAAGAAGGCCTCAAGGTAAGATTTAAGGTCATCCAAGAATACAATTCCTGCTCCCTGCTTCGGTTCATCCGCATCTGAAAAAGAAGCTCAGGAGATAACTTTGAAATTCTTGAAAGTATGAAGGCTATCCTTGGGGAAATAAACTCTCATTTTTCATTTATATCCACTTTACATTAGTGACACGACAATATTTTTTTAATGGTTTTCATTCAATTGATTCTAGAAAACAACTACACTGGCATGACCTATATTCTACACATAATTCAACCATTTTTCAGAAAGATTATTTATTTTCCTTATTTGTGTGGGTTAATGCATATTTGTAATTTTGATTTCAATAACAGTGTAACAGTCACAATTTGACTTCAAGTCACCTCAGCAGGTATTTCCTAAGGGTAGAAGCTACTTGAAATTGGTTTCAATTAATGTCCGAAAAGATGGAGTGAATTCTATGACTAGACTGAATGCTTATTTAGTTCTTACCTATAGGCTGCAGATATATCTTCTTCCTTTTGGAGTTACATTGGCGCCATCGAGTGGAGTTGTAGAAGCTCTCAAAGTCCTGAGGCTCTTCAGGACGGCTGACAATCCAATCAAACGGCGTCCTTATCAGCAGAGTCTGAAACAGCACTCTGTTGGGATTGTACGCCTCAGATAAGAAGTGCCTCTCAGCGTGAGAATATGTGCAGGTGTAGAGATCCATCAGGGAAACGTTGCTGGATATCAGGGCCTCTTTGAGAGCTTGAGAACCAAGACAGAACTCCTGGACATGCCTGTGCTGGAGCATGCTGTGCCACAGTCCCTGAGGTCAGCACACAGGCACAGCCACCTCAGTGAACACACACACAGGAGTCTGGCATCTCATAGGGGAGCACCACCATTTTACAATTCCTCTCCGTCAGCTCCGGGTCCAGAACAGTTTGAGTTCCATGTGTGCATCTCTCCCAATGTTCAGGGCAGAAGGATGAATATTCCCTGAATCTCATCTACGATCATCAGTATGATTCCCAACTGTCAGTGACGAGCACATCACATCTCAAAACTTTAAGCCTGTGCTTTGCCAAGCATGACATTTGTATCTACCAGAAAAAAAATCAAATAAATTCCTTGCTGGGTACTTGCATCAGGAATAACAAGAAATCAAATAGTTGGTACGTAGTCAAGATTCCAGTCGTACCTCATAGACTTGTGAGGAATAGACTGCAGGTCTTTTTCCTTGGAGTTTTTATTAGTCCGTATTGAGCTAGCTGCTGATGTTGCAAGCGAAACACCACCAGTGAGACGTTTGTTTAGTGTGGATTTTTTGTCACGTCGTAATGACAAACCCCTTAGATTACTCAAAGACTTGGCAAGCGCTTCATAAATGTGACTCAGATTTGTCCTTGCTGTTCCCTCGTGACTTTCTGAGAGTCCCATTGTTTGGAGAAAACAATGCACTGATCCAAGCCCACTGATTCTATACCGAGTCCTTAGTAAAAAGCCATCTTCAACCAAGGTGGCATATTATATGAATTAAATTTCAACATGAATTACAACCACTTCAAATGTCTAATAAAAAAGTATGTTTTGTATGAAAAGGCGATTTAACTAAATGTCTGTATTTGAACAAGATGGGTAAAACACAGGGTTTTATAACAACACACAAGAGAATCCTATGTGTATTCTGAAGAAGCCCCCATGTGTCTTAGCAAAAGACTCGTTGTTTCTGAAGAACTCATGTGAGTGTTTCTTGTGTCAATGAGCTTTTCTTTCTCTGAGAATTGAGTTTGTGTACTTACATGAATTCCTTTGGAAACCTAAGTGCTCAATTCATGCAATAAATAGGCTGCTGCTGGTTTGAGGGCCTCACATTCTTAAATATATATATTTTCTTTAAATATATATATATTTTTAACATAATTTCTATCTAATACAGCCATCATTTATTTGCACATGTCCATGTATATCCTTTCACTTAAGTTCCTAAGCAAATTTTGTGTGGAGCACATTAAATGAACAATAATTTCTTCACAATGGAAAAATATCAACCCCCTGTGTACTGATACTCACTAAAAGAACAACATACTATGTTCAGACTTGTGCATGATAATCTACTTGGTTTGTTTACCTTATTATTTATTGTACTCAATAAATTGTGTTGCTGAGAGGCTTAATGAACCTGATGATGGATGGTTTCTACCATGTGCTGTTAAACGGCTACAATGAGAGAACTTTCTCTCCGCAACAAAACACCATGACTTGTTAAAGGCCGCGAGTCATTAAACAAATGTTAGCACCACCTATTTTAAGCCATCTTAAAGCTATTTAAAAACAAGCAAATCTGACCGAAACATAAAGTGCATCAGTTCCAATGCATTATCCATCTTACCACTTGCTGTGAGGTCGGACTACATTTGTCATTCACATTTCGTATACTACATGCATTGCTTGTAATTGAGTTCTCTCATTTGACAGAAAACTAATAAGCATGTTCATGCGGTGAAATGTGTATGCATTATTGTTCCTTTAATTTAGCCATTTGATATTTATGTCTTTGAGAGTATTATCACATTACAGCTAGATTAATGATCAACCTGAGCATGAGACAAGTGAGTTATGAAAACAGGTGTTACCCTAAGAACATAATACTTCATTCTGTTGTGTAGCTTTTTCAAATGCATTTATTTCAGTCTAGTATAAAATGACATACAATGTACAATGCAATTTCAGTTTAATAGCAGTCCACAACATTGTCCTCTGATATGCGAGTTGCAGCGAGAATGTCCTCCATTAGGGAGTGGGGACTGTTTTCCAGGTGATCACTGCTCTGTCCTAAAGCCTGCTGCATGTCCTCCAGATGTAAAACTGACAGCACCTCCACAAAGCCCATAGATTTTTTTGACTCTGCACCAACATGGAGTTCTTCAAGGTGTTTCTTCAAAGTATCTTCAACCCAACTCTGTCCTTGCAGATCACACGCCACCTCGTTGTCCGTCACAGAAGAGTTTCCGGTGATCACCAGTTTCAGAGAGAGGAGGATAGAGCATGCACTCTGAGCCACAGGCCTGTCACAATCAAACAACCCCTTGAAGAGAACAGTAAAGATTCTGAGGTGCTGCAGCCTGTGTAGCGATTCTGTGAGGTTTTCCCCATTGGTACGGCTAACTGCGTATGGACTGGTGGAGTGACCGGACTGTGCCATGGTTTGACTGATCAGGATCTGAGCCAGCTCCAGAGTATGGACTTTCACTTCCCAGTCCAAGTCTTCACTACCCAGTGTCAACACAGTTCTCAGAGGTTCTTCCAAGTCTTCTGTAGGATATGGAGAGGTGAGCCACAAGGTAAAGGCCTTAATCACAGCTCTCCTTGCAAACACCTCTGTGTCCTGAGCTAAAATGTCCACAAATCGCCTGGCAAGGTCTTCCTGGAGGAAGCATAGAAACATTACACTATAGAATTAAAGTACAGTAAGAAATCACATTTTAAAAGAAATGGCACCCTTGAAATCAGACTCACTCGCATTACATGGCCAGATATTGGGACACCCTCTTTGTTGGTGATGAGGACAGTCTGTCCAAGTGCAAAGATGGCGCTCGCCCGCACATAGCTCTGTGGGTCTGACAGCAAGGTGAACGCGAGACCAGGGACTCCACTGCTTAAAAGGGTCTCACAGTAGCTGAGGTTCTCTATGTTAAACAAATAAATCACAGAAATTAAATGGGAAATCAATGAACATGTCCTTCAAAAGCGAATCACAAAGAAATTCAAAACTAGGAGAACAAATCTGACCATGAAAGTGTGAGGTGAGCTGAGCGAGGAACTCAAGAGAAGAATCTTTAACTTCCCATCGCATGTCACAGAGCCTCTTCTTCAGCATGGAGAAGAGATCTGAGGACAGGGAGAATCAAAGTCAATTCTGACTCGTGTTGTTGTTTTTAGAATTAAAGGCATACTGAACTTTGTTAGAACATAATATTGTATGGCTACCTGGCGCCGATATGAGTCGTAATATTCACGCTCATCTTCATGACTTGCTCCAGTGGTCAGCAACTGGCCAAAAGAGAATGACATTTTTCTCTCTCTTCTTTCACTCCCATTGCATGGCGAAACAGGCCTCTAAAGAACGAAACAAGGAAGTTCCTTGTAAGCTAATGACCGGATCTTCTTTCTACCCTTTGTTTGTAAAAACTGTAAAATATCATGAATGGAGCTTTTTATCTTTTCAATCGTCGTGATTTTATACATGGGCATAATCCGCGTTGTTTGCATTCGTTTATGTGCTAAAAGTGTGCTTTTGAGACCCATTTCGCCATGAAATGGGAGTGAATGGAGAGAGAAAACAATTAATTCTCTTTTGGCCAGTTGCTGATCACTGGAGCAAGTCATGAAGATGAGCGTGAATGTTACAACTCATATCGGCACCAGGTAGCTATACAATATTGGGCTGGTTTCCCAGACATGGATTAGGCCTAGTCCTAGACTAAAATAAAAATTCAATGAAGATCTTCATTGAAAAAAGTTTTTAGTCTAGGACTAGGCTTAATCCATGTCTGGGAAACTAGCCCATTATGTTCTAACAAAGTTCAGTATACCTTTAAATTATTAAACTCTCTGACCAACAATTGCACCGTCACTAAGAAACAAACCTTGTGGAGGAGGTTCAGAACATATACTCAACCACTTCAAGGTCACCTGGTAGGCTTTCTGCAGAACCTGAGAAAAAAAAGATTCTTACTGATTCTGAGATTTAAAAAAACTTGTTCAAATAAAAAAAGTAAACCAAAACTTACAGTTGAGTTGGTATCGGGACTATCCAGATATTGTAGAAGAACAGAAAATACCTCACTCCTGTACACAGTGTTCTCTGACAGAGAAAGGGAAATAAAACCAGTTATTTAACCATTTTATTTATCTAATTTCTTATGGTAGTTGTTCCGGAAGCATCGCAGGGAATTACCTGGAGTTTGGCAAAGACTTGCTAGGGTATCCAGAGCACACTTTTTTACTTTTGAGCAACCAGTCAGGTTTCTGAAGACACCGATAATAGGAGAGGAGATTGACATTCCCACACAGACTTTCAGCACATTGATTACTGACAGGATCACGGATTGCATTGGGATTTCCAGATTGAGGGAGCCCTGGGGAAAGATGATGTAGGATTCTCACCTTCACACCTAACACTGATACAATTTACTACTCATCACACAGTATCAACACAGGCAATTTACTTATCAACAAAAGAGATATTTGAGGAATACAAATTACCATGTAGGCTATTCACTAAAGCGGGAGTGGTTGCTCTTAACGTGCAAAAAACTGTATTTTACAATATACACTTAAACAATATTAAAAATCAATACAATTTTAATATTAAACATGTTCATACCATGCCTGCCAGCTCTGCTATGCTGGACAATGACAGACAAAGGAGTGAGACACAAGAACTCTTCTGGGATAACAGCTCTTCTAGAGGAGCACGCTGGCAGCCAACCTCTTGGGTTGAATCTATTATGGGAGATTCAATGTGATGACGGTATGTCATCCACTAACAGACACGCTCAAACTTATCAAACATGATACCAAAGCGTTTGTTCAGCCTGTCAAAGATATTACCTGAATGCAGTTGCTGCTGATCAGCTGATGCCGTTACTAGTTCCAGGGGTTGAAGAATGACCCCAATGGCTTTGTTCTTTAAGCTCTGTGGACTGTAGAACAATAAGCACAGTCCAATAAAAGTACACAACAAGCGGTCACATGCATGGGATGAAAATAAATATAATAAAAACTCAGCCATAAGTGGGAACTTACTCTACACTTACCAATTTTCCAGATGGATAATCCCTGTGGCGAAGGGAATTGCCTGTGTTGGTTTTAGAGTGCACAGCATAGTTTCCGTCAATGTTACAATACTGGAATTGGTCTGGCTGAATAAAGGGGTCCTGAAAAAAAGGATTTCTCAATATTCATTCACTGTGTACAAATGTGACGGAGATCACAAAAAAATACAGATAACAACCTCTATGATCTACATCACATTTTAAGCATGCCGTAGAAACACTGATGAAAACACTGATGGTGGCTATCAACTATTAAGACACACACACCTGGCAGCAGCTTGTAAAACCTCTGTAAACAGCGGGGTCAATGAGCTTTGATCATTTCCCAAAAGCACCTCAACAGCCCCTTCAGTTCTCTGCCACAGCATTTCCCTGACATGTGGCTGGCAGTGGGCGAGACTCAATGCCACAAGCTTCAGCGACTGACAGGCATGGAAAGGGACGCTCGACACCAGCGAGTCCTGCACATGCTTCATGACCTCCGCGACCCCACCGGCCCACGCCAGACATTCTGCGCCCCTGTCCGTGCGCACCTCACTCAGGTCAGTCTTGCCGCCATTCTTCAAACATGTGCACGTGGTTGTTGGCTCACTGAAGGTTAAAATGTGAGCCAAGAGCTGGTTTGCTGCCGAGGCGACAAATAGACTTTTGTCCGTTTGCAAATGGAGGACCACTTTAATCAGCCCTGTGGAAACACACAGATGCGAGTTACAAACGGTGGAACCAGGAGAGAGCAATTTTTTACGGTCCTTACGGAACACATAGCATTTCATTGTCACTGTGCAACCTCATGGTCCCATGGCAGGCAATTTGACAAAGTTCTACTGTATCCGTTTTTGGCTTTGCCACAGAAATCGAGGACAGGCCCCGTGGAGCATCATGTGTCTGGCTCGTTGTCAACGCTCTTGCATGTCATTTATAGTGTTACCATCCAATTGCAGTCATAAGTCTTGTACACACCATTGCTAAAGAGTGGTCTTATGATGTGCCGACCTCTTGGATTCTCATCCGTTTGGGGTTAAGGTGAGGCCACAGATAAATAATGCCATGGACTTTTACACTCAGAATCACAAGTTTATACTCAGTCTAAAGACAAGTCAACAAATGTAATTTGAGTTCTTTCCATGTTAAAATGCTTGTCTTTGGAGTAATGATGTACACATATGGTCTAGTATCGAAACTTGACTCAACAAATGTCGTCTGGGCTGGCCAATCATCTCATCGATCAGATGATGTACAGCAGAGTGGAAAAAAAGACAGCTAGCAGAAAAAATTAAAATAAAATTGTGATTGCATAAAAAATTGACTAGCCTACTATAGGTGTTATCTCTGCATACCCCATAAGCATAGCCACAATGTAGTATTGTTATACGGAAATTCCAATACCCACCATTCTTAAACAGGAAGTGCATAGCCTCCCAGTGCTGTACCATGCTTCGCAGCCCATGAACCCATCCACTGCGCACTGTTGCATCTTCCCAGGGACATGATTCGCTCCACCCCTGATATTCAAAGGCACTCTCCAAAATGTTCTGTTGCTGTAATTTAAATTGAGAATTGTCCAGAGTTTTGACTCAGGGCATACATACAGGATGAACCAAACATCAAACATTGTATCTCTTGAGTTGACATGCCTGTAAGATGTAAAAACCCTCTTCACTGGCAGCTAGCAACCCAGCCAGCTTGAGAGCGAAGGAGAGAATGCCGGGCTCTGCAGTCTTTGATTTACACACACTGGATATGAATGTGATCAGGCAGGGGTGAATCTCCAGTAATGGAGAACCAGGTGCTGAAACATAACAAATCAATCAGTAACATGTATTCCCTTGTTGAAAACAGTTCAGGAGCAATTGTTAAGTTCAGCCACAAACAGTGACATATTTCCTGAATGTCCTTTTATCAAAATAACCTCAGCAACAGAGCACATCCCTCATCTTTCTGTAAAATTACTGGCTGATAAATCGAAAACAAAACATCTCATTCTTACCTGTTAAAGCACTGAACCAGTCCAGAAGTTTTTCTAAGCACGTGTCATCTGACAGCGCTTGTTTCGGGTCGGCTAGAACGGCGCATACAAGGGGCAGTAATTCCACACATTTACTGTCCATTTCACTCATCTGATGTAAGGTTACCTGAAATCCATTGAAATCACACGCACAAGCAAACAAGATGAAACGAACAAGATTCAGCTATAGATGTAATGATGGCTTGCGTCTGCGGTTCTCAATAGCTCTATTTACATATTATATTTTCTGCTTTAATAATAGCTACAGACTCAGACTGCCTAAAAGAAATCAAAACCAGGCCAAGCAATGCCCTACTGAGAAGCAAATACAGCTGGTAACGTTATAGCTACGTAGTACATACTTGCTCTGGCTAGCTAATTCACAGTTAGCTATAAAGCCATTTAGCAGCAATATACATGTTAAAGGGAAAAATGATTGCTTGATATAACTTACTGATAACGTTAGATAATGTATGTGTCAACTAGCGTTAACTTACCCAAATTAAAACGCGCTCACTCGTTAGCTAGCTTTGGAGGCTTAACTGTACTGTCATATTTAGTGGACACGACAATTGACCGCAAAATATTCCCATCACAGTAACAACAGAATAGCTACATAACCACAGCCTGCTGGTTACATGTAACGACTTTATTACCTCTTGTCGAAATAGATTTTCGCACTTTCTGCTGCTAAATGACAAACGATAGATTTTTAACATGGACGTCCATTTTTGGACCAGACCAACGTCATGACAGGGACACTGGTAGGCAAATACAAATATAAAGGTATTTCATATTTGTGTGTTGCTACGCATGCAGTTACTTGTTTTTTCATACACATAACTTCCTCGTATATTCTTTGCCGTGATACCCGTCATTCAACACACCAGTTCACAAATGTGTTGCAATGTGTACTTGAACCCACCCGTTCAGAAAAGGTATCGTCCTTTTTTCATCATTGAATGGTTGGCGCCGGGTGAATAGCACATGGCTGACCGAGTGAAATCTCAGGCTTAACGTGGGAAGCATTGGTCCTTGTGAATTCCGCTATAAAAAAAAGCAGTATAATCGTACATTAAATGCAGGATACGGAGGATATAGCGGCTGAAGCCGAGTTTGAAGAGGACGAAGGGCCTTCTTTCAGCGATTCGGAGGATTTCGAAGATGACATCGATGACGAGGGTAAGCAAACTAAGGAAAGCACCCGGCAGGGCGGCCTGTCACACAGCACTGGCAGCAAGGTAGCTACTAGCTAGGCTGTTTAGCATTGTGTAGCAGGAAGGCGTTGCGAGACTGTAGCCGTTTATATAGCACATTTCTCCTTTAGCTGGGTAGCAAGATAACGTTACCAGGCCAGGGTTTTAATCAACTCTGCATTTGAATATAGAATGTCTACACGTCCTTGCAGTGCTTATGGCTATGCTATGCCATGCCATAGACTAGCCTATGTGGCCTAGTTCAGGCGCACTGGCCAATACGCCTTGTTGCTTGTAGTTAGCTTGTCGACAAAGCTCGTTGTCAACTTCAGCGATGCAGTAACGTTACGTACACAAACACACGAAAAACGGTAGCGTTCGCACTGAAATTGGTTCGTATCAGCTGCAGTCAACTGATCTAGTGTTGTCCAGGTATGTCGCTTAAGTTCAGGTTATGTTGTGTAACGTTAACAGTGCCAGACAAGTGCAAATGAAGCTAGCTAGATACGCTAGCGAACAACACAACGAATTTTTAACCTGGCAAAACTGTTCATAAATTCCACATATCTTTTGGTACAGTACATACAGTATAAAGGAAATAGCTAATTAGTTGTAAGTAGCAAAACTTGCCATGTCGTAGCTAACAAATGTAAATTAGCGGAGCATATCCATGGCATTGGGTTTCCAGATGTTAGCTAGCTAACGTTAGCTTGCTAGCAGTTAATAGCAGGTAATTGCTAGCTGGGAAGCGAGTCGCAGTAAAATTTGGCATAAGAAGTGCATTCATATTGTCAGCTAATTAAAATAGTCAACAGTTAGAATCGTGTTTTAAATCATTGAACATGTGGCTGCCGTACTGTTACAGCTAGCCAAAACCTGTCACAGTCACACAAGGGTCTGCTATTGTAGCGTTATCAACGCGTGCATTATCATTGTTTCAACTGCTGTTTTGTCTCTCTTTAGAGCTTTTGGGCGATGTCCTGAAAGAGGGGCCACAGGAAGCAGATGGTATTGACTCCGTGGTGGTGGTGGACAATGTACCCCAGGTCGGACAAGAACGTCTGGAGAAACTGAAAAATGTTATCCATAAGATTTTTTCAAAATTTGGTAAAATTACCAATGAGTTCTACCCTGAAGCTGAAGGCAAGACAAAGGGGTTAGTATTATTGTGTAGTATTATTAATAGCCTTATTACTGTGATTGTATATACAATATTTGAATATAATATGTAAATTATACACTCGTTTTCTTTTATTCAAATTTAAGGTATATATTTCTCGAGTATTCCTCACCCAATCATGCCATTGAAGCTGTGAAAAATGCTGATGGTTACAAGCTGGACAAGCAACACACCTTTAGAGTGAACGTCTTCACTGACTTTGACAAGTAAGTTATCTTTATATTCTAGTGAAGACTCCCTCTTTGCACAATCAAAATATTTACTATATATTCACCATAGATGGTATATTTTAATATTTTACACATTTAAAAGAGAACCTTTCACATAATTTGTTATTTATATTTGATTTAATTTCAAGCAGACCAATTACAGGCCATTCTGTCATTTTTTTTAAACTGAGAAAGTGTGACATTGCAGATATGTTTTTAAAAATGTAGAGTTCTATAGGAAAATGAGTCAGGAGAAGAAACCCTTAAAGTGATCCATCCATATCTACACCATATCTGGCTGTAGAGTGATGGTTGACCCTTGATAATTTACAGCCATTTCGCCAGTCATGTGTTACATTACATTACATTACAGGCATTTAGCAGATGCTCTTATCCAGAGCGACTTACACAACTTTTTAGCATTTTTTACATATTCATTTATACAGCTGGATATATATACCGAAGCGATTCAGGTTAAGTACCTTGCTCAAGGGTACAACGGCAGTGTCCTACCTGGGAATTGAACCTGCAACCTTTTGGTTACAAGGCCCGTTCCTTAACCATTATACTACACTGCCGCCCCCACATACTGTACCAGTGTAATTTACATAAATCTAGTCTCACCCCCAATTCCCATAGAGAATCATTCAAATGCAGAGAGGTTATAGTACACTTGTAACAGTACCTGAAAATAATATATCGAGAGTCTTTTGATGTTGATTGGTCACAGACTTCAGGAAGTAACAGCATGCAAAGGATATGTGACCAAATATTAATATTTTAAAAATACATTAAAGCAAAGGGTTTGAATACTTATGCACATGAGAGATTTCAGTTTTTGATTTGTAATACATTTGCAAAAATTTCTAAAAACATGTTTTCACTTTGTTATTATGGGTTATTGAGTGTAGATTGATGGGCAAAAATGGCCATTTTATCCATTTAAAATTAAATCTACAACACAATAAAGTGTGCAAAAAGTAAAGGGGGTTGAATAATTTTGAGTGCAACTAGGCCTATTGCTTGTTTTATTTGAATATCATCTGTTTAGTATTTTCATTTCAAATCAGATGTTATATACTGGCACATTTCTTTTTGACATGCTAGCAGCCAGGTATATATGTATTAGTCCCACTACATGGCAGGAACAAAAGCATAAGACATTGCACCTGAGAATCATGCTGGTCATCACCGTGCATTATTATCTACCTGCTGCCTGAAAAGAAATGCCTGTTTTTAAAATGTCATGCCATTCTAAACGGAGGATTATTTATGAATGTAATTTAGTTATTTATTTTTAAAGGTACATGACTATCAGCGATGAGTGGGAAACGCCAGAGAAACAGCCTTTCAAAGACTTTGTGAGTGTTTCCTTAAGGCAGTAATTAAGGGCTCTTTGTAATTTGTAACATTTCACAAACCAAGTACAATATTAAAGGATGTAAATCTAGTTGTTTGTAATGGACCACTTTCTTATTGGGCTTTGGTGGGCTGTATTAATCCAGTGATGATGCTAGATGGCAGTGTTGGTCAAATTGTGCATTTGTTGCATATGTAGGCTGTGTGTTCTAAATATTCTCAGAGCTTTGTTTAGTCACTACCAAAATACCCAACAGATATATGAAGCTGTATGTAATGCTTCAGATAGGATATTTAACCTGTGTAGAGGTCTAGTATTTGTGTTTCTCATGAATGTTCACCCCTTTGCCAATAGGGAAACCTGCGGCACTGGATGGAGGAACCGGACTGTCGCGATCAGTACAGTGTGATTTATGAATCTGGGGAAAGAACGGGAATATATTCCAATGATGCCAAGGAGCCAATCACAGTTGAGGAGAGAGCTGTGAGTAATCTTATTCAGATTGTGTACACGTAGGGAAAGGATGGACTTTAAAAATAAAGGTGGTTTTTTCCCCTTCTCATGTTTGTTGAAATGGACATCTGCCATTCTGATTATTGTACTACACTGTTATGTGCAGCCTGTTCAGTAATGTAATTCCTCTGATCTTTTGTGCTTGGTGTCTGTCTCATCTGCAGCGGTGGACGGAGACATACGTGCGCTGGTCTCCGAAAGGCACCTACCTGGCCACATTCCATCAGAGGGGCATTGCGCTCTGGGGTGGAGAGAAGTTCAAGCAGATCCAGAGGTTCAGTCACCAGGGGGTCCAGCTCATTGACTTTTCACCTTGTGAAAGGTACCCAGAAAACATTTTCCTGGTTCCAAATGAAACAAATCTGTATCAACATCAGCTGGTATTGAAAATTAAATGTATTTTGAAATGTATTCTGCTGTTCGTGTTTATACCATGTGTGCTTTCAATTCATAGATACATGGTCACATTCAGCCCTCTAATGGACACGAAAGATGATCCTCAGGCCATTATCATCTGGGATGTCCTGACTGGACAGAAGAAGAGAGGGTTCCACTGTGAGAGCTCTGCTCACTGGCCAATCTTCAAGTGAGTTTGACTGTGCTAAAAAGCTGTTTCCCTAGTGCTGGCTGGTGGGAAAACGTCCAAGGAAAACTAGTATGAGAGATGGTGGCCTATTGTGTTCTAATTTGGCTAAACTAGAATTTAATTAATAGTTTGATGTAAATTAGTAGCAATATTTTAATTTCATTTGATTTATTGTATAGGACTGGAATCCCAGGGAAATTCTGTGATTCACAAAATGTACAGATGTTTGATACATTATGGACATTTGTTTGGGAATTAGTAGTTTTAGTCCAATACTTGGTCTGACTTTTCTAATGAAATATGTCCCACAACATGACAAATAGCTTTTGTTTCAATGACAAATAACCAAATTCAAATTCCTGCTTATACTGAATTTAATGCTTTGCTTATCCTATTTCAGGTGGAGTCACGATGGAAAGTTCTTTGCTAGAATGACTCAGGATACACTCAGTATCTATGAAACACCAGTAAGTAAAAAATTTTTTTTTTTACAGAAATGTAATACAATTTACTTGAAGCAAATTTCCTTGTTAATTTGTATAGTATGCTGCTTCTCTGTGAAATGTTAATTATTTTTTCTTGCAGTCTATGGGACTCTTGGATAAGAAAAGTTTGAAAATTGGCGGAATAAAGTGAGTCCAGTCGTAGTTCTTACTTTAATAGTAAGGATGTATGATTATACTGGGGTCATGTCAGTGTCAGCCAATAATGGTTTAAAACAAATGTATCAATATCAGCCTGATACTAAGATTATGGCCAATGTGATGGGCTGATATGATGGAGAAACATACATGCACTAGAGAAGCAATGCATTTTATGTGTCGCTGATGCTGTAAATTAAGTGAATATTTCATACACAAAAAGTAGCCTAATAGTCATCTGTACCTCTTTTTTCCCATTGTTAATTTATCTTTTTTAGAACTCGAAAGCAAAGCTATACAGAGACTTGGTAACTCTCTAGACTAATGCTCTATGCTTAATAAAAAAGTAATACAATTATAAATACATCTTTCATGAATGTGGAAACTTGGTTGCTGTTTGCATTTGTGCTATAATTTAAAACGGGAATGCACTGCCCTTGGGCAATATGGCCAGACAAATATCGGTTATTAATATCTGCCCCAGAATTTCCATATCATGCATCCCCAATTAATAGTAAATAAAGTCCTTCAGGAATGTAAGCGTATTTAAAGAAAGGTAAAATGTCATCTGCAGGGATTTCTCCTGGTCTCCAGGCGACAACGTCATTGCATTTTGGGTACCGGAGGATAAAGATATTCCAGCAAGGGTGACTCTCATGCAGCTTCCATCCAGGCAAGAGATCAGAGTCCGCAACCTTTTCAATGTGGTGGACTCCAAGCTCCACTGGCAGAAGCAGGGGGACTACCTGTGTGTGAAGGTGGACAGGACTCCAAAGGGCACGCCGGTACAGGACCTTCCTCAGCCCTTACACACATGCATCTTAACCTGTAAATGTTCCGCAAATATTTAGTGTCAGCCTCATGTGTGAACAAAGCCGGGGTCCATTTTCCGTGTTAGACGTTCTGGCAATTTTCCGGATCAGGACCTAGTAAGATTTCCGTAAATCTTCCGGAACGGCTCCAGCGTGAATAAAAGTAGCAACATTCCCGGATAAAGCAAGCTAAGATGAGACCTTTTGTTTCTGGCATAGTTTCTTTATTAAATACTTTGCTGCATGATCCCTCAACACTTCTTGCACACTTATGAGACTATGCACATAGAAGATATTGGAGCTGCATTCTGTGATTTTATGAGGGAAATTTGAACATTTATTTCAGGAATGGAATAAACGGTGTTGCTGTACATGTTCGTTAGAACATCATTACAAAATTGTCATTGCCACACTGTCAATTGCTTGTATGCTGTGCAATACTTTCCCCTAAACATCTGTCAGGCTTTTTCACTTTTAAGTTTAGCTTGATTGATTGACTGATTGATTTTATTGGGTAAAAGTACAGACAGTAGTACATCCCAGAGGATAATACGTAAAAGCGTACGTGGTCCTCTTTTTTACCCAGTGTTGCTGGCTGGCACCACATATCAATGGCATTTTACTGAAAACAACTCCACATATAAGTATTGATTTTTTTAGCTGATAAACCACGCTTCCGTTTTTAACATTAGCTATTTACGATCATATAACTGAGCTATATTGGCTTAAGATGTTATTTTAAAACTATCACTCCTCAATTATGTTGTGTTGGTAGGATTTACATCTCTGGCACTATTATTCGGCTATTTATCTGGCTATTTTAAAGACAAACTAACATAACATTAATTGTCCTTCATTGCTATCAGGTAGACATGCCTTGCCTAACCTATCCGGAACGGTCATATCATGTGTGAACAGACTCAACACGGACATTTTCTGTATAGGAGACCTATGTGTACGGGGAAAACCACTACCTAACCTGGATAATTGGCCCGGCAATGTTATGGGTTCCATATGTGAAAAGGGGCTTTAGAAACTACTTTGTTTAAATTCCAGAATCTGGCATACATCATGTACTGTTTTTACCAGGGGTGTCCAATCTTATCTGAAAAGAGCCGATATGGGTTCACGTTTTTGTTTTATCCCAGCACTAAGACGCCTGATTCTACTGTTCAAGCTCTTGATTGAAGTCCATGATTAGTTGAATCTAGGCTAATCTAGAATGCTGCGCTAATACAAAAACCTGCACCTACATCGGCCCATTTCGGAGATTAGATATCCCTGATTTATACATTATTTTATACATTGTACATTGCTTTGAGTTCAGGTTGTTTGTCTGCATTCTAGGGTGTCGTTACCAACTTTGAGATCTTCAGGATGAGGGAGAAGCAGGTGCCTGTGGATGTGGTGGAGATGAAAGGTAAGTGATGAGAAGGACTGGCCTTATGATGGTAACGTTCAGCTCTGCACTCTGTAGCAGGTTTATGTGCTCAAATGTTTAATGAAGCTTTAACCACGGCAGAGGGCATCATCGCTTTTGCCTGGGAGCCAAATGGAAGCAAGTTTGCTGTGCTGCATGGAGAATCTCCACGAATCAATTCATCTTTCTACCACGTGAAGAGCAACGGCAAAATAGAACTGATAAGTATGTAGTGATTTGTTGAATTTTCAAAGTTTACTCGCTTGATTTTTGAGGTATTATTTATAATCTAGCATTAAAATACAATTGTTGGTAAACCTGCAAGTATTATACGCAATTCTAGTAAAATACCATGTTGTATTAAATATTGGACCGTATTGAGACTAATGAGACCTGTGTTATACTCTTCCAGAAACGTTTGATAAACAGCAAGCAAACAGCATTTTCTGGAGTCCGCAAGGGCAATTCCTGGTGTTGGCTGGATTGAGAAGGTCTGTGTTAGGATATGTGTGGTTAGCGTTTGTGCCTAACGGACAGCCTCGCATTATCAGAAAATTTCTCACAAACATTTAACCATACATGGCATGTGCTGATTCTTCCCTTTCTTTTGGACAGTATGAATGGTGCTCTGGCTTTTGTTGACACATCGGACTGTACAATGATGAACATTGCTGAGCATTACATGGCGTCGGATGTTGAGTGGGACCCGACAGGCCGATATGTGGTGACCTCTGTCTCCTGGTGGAGCCACAAGGTGGGCACCTTTTTCCCCTGCAGTAACAAGAAAGGCGGATTAACAGAAACCTGAAAGCATGGTATATCTGGAGGACTGAATGATTTCTTTAAACGGTTCATTTGCTTTCCTAATCAGGTGGATAATGCATTCTGGCTTTGGACATTCCAAGGACGCCTCCTCCAAAAGAACAACAAGGATAGGTTCTGCCAGCTGCTGTGGAGGCCACGCCCTGCCATCTTGCTCAATCAGGAGGAAATCAAGGTCAGACTATACACTGCCGTCTGATCATTAAAACGTGGCTAATTTTACAAGCCTTCTGGGCCTATTTTTTTTTTTATCCCTGCAGAAATACACACTCATCTTTGTAACATATTTTATTCATTTGACAGCTTATCAAGAAGGATCTGAAGAAGTATTCCAAGATCTTTGAGCAGAAGGATCGTTTGAGTCAGTCCAAGGCATCCAAGGTAATGGCCCGTGTAACACCCAAAAGCTGTTATATTTGATCTTATATGCTATCATTAGGGCTCAAAAAGGATAGCTTTTCAGTTATAACTGTCATGGCTTTGGCAGGAATTGGTTGACAAGAGACAGACCATGATGGAGGAATATCGCAAATATCGTGAGACCACAATTCAGATGTATCAGGAACAGAGAACTCTACGCCTGGATCTGAGAGGAGGTATGGTTGTCAAGCAGTTATTAGTCACAGCTTCCTAATAAGGCTGCGATCACACCGGACGTGCTTTAACAGCTGGGGGAGCCTTTTTTTCAAATTATTTCCAATGCATTTCAAGCGTTATCTATGCTGCTTTTTCCGCACCAGGTGCCTCGCGTTTATCCACTCATCTCTGTGTGCTCCTTGGTGCACACAGAGATGAAATTCTTATCTTGATGCGCTCCAAAAAAAAAAAAAAAAAGAAGCACTCTACATCATTCTTTTCTTTGCTGTCCAATCGGATGAAAGGCGGGCCTTGATTCTGCCGTTAGGTTCCGATGATGAAGGAGAAATTGGTAGTTAGTTGCCATTTCAACCCACCCGGAGTTATGATTTCACTAATCGTGAATACGATGATAAAAATAAGTGATCCAAGGATCTCCGCTTATACACAGCTTTTTAAAGACAAATAAGGAAGCAATCTTTCGGGTAAAATTAGTTTGCTGATGCCATCAGCCAACTGATTACCAGGAGCGGTTGCCTTACAGCAGCAAAAAAGACACCTCCAGCGCCTTTTTCAGAGTAGGCTTTGTAAAATCAAGACAGGTAGTGCGCCTTGAGTTATAAAATCTACAAAGCATGTCCGGTGTGATCGTAGCCTAACCAGAATTTTAGGCTACTTCGTTAACAAGTTTAACAGTGGCTAATGTTTGTAGAAAGCAAATTTCCTGTGGTCCGAGTGCCCTTTTTCTGACGCCTTTTTTTTTTACATTCCCAAGTCCAGCAGAGGCACCTTGCTATTGGCCTTTTTTCCACAGTGCCTGAGCCTTGTTCACTTTGTAACTTTGCCTGTGATGCACCTATCTACATTTACAGCAAAGCTGTAAATACTGAGCATATCCACATCCATTATGAGATCTGGGGCTCGTATCACAAGAGTAATTTGCGAGGATTTTCACTCGCAGATCGCACGAAAATTAAACGCTTGCAAATCGCTAATGAAATCGCGATAATTACAGGCCATTCACATCCAATTCTTTCCTCGGAAGTATGCCATTTCCTTTGATTGTGCAGAGATGGAGGTACGATCCAGAAAGAATCCTTGTGATTGTGCGTACCCTTTAGATAACCACAGAGATGAGTTGCTCAAAAGATGTCCCTTATTAAAAAAATAAAAAAAATGAAAAAAAGGTGGTAGGCCTACATAAAAGTTTATATATATATACACACACACACACACACACACACACACACACACACACACACACACACACACACACACACACACACACACACACACACTGCCCTCCACTATTATTGGCACCCCTGGTTAAGGTGAGTAAAAAGGGTTATAAAAAATTCACCGTTCACCAGACGGTTAATATTTTATAACCCTTTTTACTCATCTTTACCAGGGGTGCCAATAATAGTGGAGGGCACTGTAGATATAAATGTATACTATAGTACATCAAGTTTAATTTACGGTATATTTTACATACTTTATAAAGCTACATATTTAAAGTATTTCTTGGAAATAACTAATTATAGGCTACCATTTAACTACTTCTAAACTTATGTCCTAAATTGGTGGATTTTAAGTGTTTGAAACCATGATCTAAATTTACTTCTGTAAAGTAAAAGTGCACTTTAAGTACACTACATGAGATTTTACATACTTTTATGAACTTTTTTGTAAGGGATAGATTGCCACGACATGAAATATTATGCTTATGCGACATTCTTGACAGAGATCTTAGGTCATACATTAACAGGAGCAGGCCCTACCAGTGTCGCTTCAAGTGTTGACAGTTCTGTGCTTCCTGGCAACCGGCAGCTTTCTCTGGGTTGTCGGACAATGGTATGGAATAAGCAAAGCAAAGTCCAGATGCTTCCGTAGTGTGACAGTTCTACGCTTTGTAGAGGCCCAACACAGGCGTCAAGTGAAAGGAGACATTTACGCGCTGCATGGTCTCCCAAAAGTCCTTGGTGCAGTTGATGTGTCGCAAATTCCCATCAGAGCACTGACTGAGAACAAACACAGTAGTGTATAGTAAAGGGTACCACTCGATAAATATAGCCCACAAGTTGTATGTGATGCCAGTTACAGAATATTCGCTGCTGTGTTTAAATGCACTAGAATCACACATGGCAGATACATTTGGAACAACTGATTTGTGTCACTGCTTTGTGGCATTACTGATGGATGGCTTTGAGGTGACAGTGGGTAGGTTTAATTTGTATATTACAAATAGCAAAACGCCTCACATTACTATACGGTATATGCTATACTAGACTAGATCATTCAGCAGATGTAGGTTATTCACAAGCAAATTACTTATTCCTGATGTATTGTTTTTCCTGAAGGGCAAGTGTAAATTGTGCTTTGGTCATTAACATAGTTTAATATGATTTTTCATAAATAACACTGGATTAAGGCCAGAAACTAACATCATTTTGATTATTAAAAGTATTTTGAATATCGTAAAGATAGTAGGCTTAAAGTAGCTCATAGTGTCACCTTTAGCTTGTGTCTTGGGACAAATGACATTTCGATACAAAACCAAAACGAGGCAGGTCGTTTTACTGATTGCCTACAGGAACGCGCTTTGCAACATGCGTTCGTGGCTTGCATTTGCGTTTTCTACGTGAAACACTCTAAAAAGAGTTGGAGAAATCGATCACATCTGTCCGATCTCAGCTTGCACGTCGCAACTTTCGTGAAATGAGCCCCTGATTTATATCCTAAAGGGATGGTTTGTGTCACAATTGACTCAACCAACTGTAAGAAATTAACAAACATTTCTGTGGTGAAAAGCCATATACAGCAGAATATTGTAACCTACCCATAAATTTTAAGGAAATGACTAATTCTAGTCATCTGTAGTAGATTGTTTGAAAGGATCCCTGGCCATTTTGTATAAAATGGGTGGCCATTTAGTAGTGTCTGTCTGCAAATTTTCAGTATTAAAGGTCTTGTTAATAGTAGATGGGACCTGTGCTTCTTAGGTGTGGACACAGATGATCTTGACAGCAATGTTGAGGATTGGGAAGAGGAGACCATTGAATTTTTCATCAATGAAGAAATTATTCCACTTGGAGATCCGGAGTAATCCCAATAGCAGGTATAATTAATTGAGCTACAGAATCTGTTGTTGATTACGTCTAGCCTAATAATGCTGCATATTAGCTTTGGTGCCAGCAAACAAAGATTTATGGTTTTCATTTCCGTTGGGCCCTTCCCTCTGAACTTTATTTTGTGATTGGCATAATTGGCACAATCATTTTCTGTTCTCCTTTGTAGTTCGAAGGTAAAGATATGAATAGACCCAAATTGTGGGCTTAGATTACGACTGCCTTGTATGAGACTTGACGGAACACTACTATGCATAGTATGTTATCCTTGTTTGTCATCATTTTCATCCTTGCTTTGTTCACATTTTATTTCAACAGCCCATTAGTCTTCAAAGAGGAGTTCTGGTGCATTGAGTGGAGAAAAGGCACCTGGAATTGTATTGGTATAATTGAGAATTCCATGCTCCAACTTCACCCTTGTCTGACATCAGTATATAGTGCCTTTTAATATTGGTCACTGCAGTGGGAGAATTTTGAGCTACTGTTTTTGCTTCTTTTTTTTTGGCACTAAAGTTTTAAGAATTCCTTCATAAATTATAACATCTTAACTTTGCAGCAGTTTTCCATTTTTTTCCCACCGATTTTATTAGTTACTAGTTTTAAGGAATTTTGCCACCACAAGATAGAAAGTACTATGCCACAGTTTGCTGGAAACTATTTTTACCTCTGTAAATGGAAAGAACTGTGTTTTGTACAAATAATCAGAAGGGTTAACAAAATAATTAGTGTGCTGAAGCAGCACTACAGTGGGCTGTATCCTCCTCCATTCAGATTACCTGATATTAAATGTGCTACAAGGTATTTAATAAAGTATGGTTGCTAACCTGCATGTGCTTTTGTCTGTGACTTTTTTCTTTGTTTATCATCCCCTCATAAGACGGACATACGTTTAGTGTGTTAAAATGTGTGCAATGCCAGACGTAGTGCAGTAACATTGTTAATGTTCATCGCCCCTTCAGTTGGGTAAAATTAAATATCTGAATGAGAATATTGATAGGCATACTGCATTTACAAAAATCCATGTTGGTGTTCCATAATCAAATGTTGGTGGTTTGTGAAAAGCAGCAATTGTCCAAAGCACAGAATAAAACCTTACAGGGCATTGCTAAAAGATGGATGCCTTTTTTCCCCTGAAGATACAATTATGTATACCCAAAAAAGAAAAATGGGAGATGGATCCTGGACTGAAACTCCTTGTAACCTAGACAAATCTGCCAGTCTCAGGTATACGCCAAAGTATAAGGGTTTGAAAAACATGGGGGAAGTTTCAGTGCAAATATTTATTTTATTTATATAGCACTTTTCAAGCACAAAGTCCTTTACAGACAATATATATGGGATTTAGTGGTAAAATAGTACTGAGAATAAATGGGAATAAATTTAACCTGGGGAATTTTTAGGAATATTGTGGGTCATCTGGCAACACAATGTGTCCACGTCAATTGTTTCGTACTCCGCAGCCATTCAAGTAACGTTACTGCAGTTGTGGAAAACGGGTTCCCAATTAATTCCCATCCAGCCCCTGCAAAAGAGGTTGTACTTTATATTTTGGTTGTATTCCATATTTAATTCCTTGTAGTAGGGTAAAGTAAGGCTTGTCTGGTTTGCTGGTGTTAAATAGCAACGGAATTGCAGCCTGCTGCGAGTGTGGCATAAGGTTTCCTAATGATTTTATTTAGGTGGGGGTCCGAAGCCATGGGGTAGGTAGCCTACTCGTTGTGGGGCATGTGGTTAACATTAATAAGGAAAACCTGGTAACGTTACATGTGCTATTTAGTAGATCTATATTTGTGTAGTTTGTACGGACTACACGGAAAAGTCAGTGGTTAATCACTAATCTCGTTTTGTTTACATTTCTAATAACGCTGAAATTAGTTTAATTAAAAGGATTTTCCTATGTTTAACTGTAACGATAAGCTTTAGCCAGACTACTGCTCCCACAATGGATAATAAAATGATAACCATGAATACGCGACGCAACCAAAGTTGTCCAGGGTTCCTACAACAAGGAAGTTAGCCAGTCTACACTTCCGTCGGAAAATCAGTTACTATGGGAACAACGACGCTGTAAAACCAAATTGTAAGCAAATGGAGACCTAAATTAACTTAATTCAGATAGTAAAGTACAAAGTATAATTTAATAGTTAAAAACTATTTTTACCCGTTTAACGTAAATCGATTACGTGAGATGTCTGCGAGCTAACTGGTTGTAGCTAACGTTACAGCGGAATCACTGGACTGTAAACGTCGATAATTGAAGTTAACTAAGGTTAGCTAGCTAGCTAACGTTATCAAGATTGTCTTACTTGCTGGCAAGTAGTACATTACCCGCCAGACTGGAGAGTTAACTAGTTGCTTAATGATTTAGTAAATGTATAACAGCGTTCTAGTCAGCCTGCTAGCTAGATTGTTAAGCATTTTTGCTTGTCAGTAACGTTAAAAAAAAAAAGTTACGTTATCCCTTTAAACTTTTTAACTTCAATTAAGCCCTAAGTTACGGTTACTTGCTGGTTGGTAACTGCTGTAAGTTACCAACAATAGGCCATCACAGATCTACCTTCCTTGCAGTGCCCAGTCGATGCTGTTAACGTTAATGTTTTACTAGTAGTACAGACAGCTGTACTAGACGACTAGCTAGCTCGATGTAGTACAGACCTGATGTTTTGTGAAGTGTGCCACAGTTATCTTTCTGTGTATGTGTAACGAACTAACTAGCTCGCTACACACTGTGAGAATCGTGGTGTGAGCAGCTGGCCTGTAAATGTGTGTGCTTGGTGATGAGAATCATTCTCACCTTCCTGCTGCTGGCTTTGCTGGAAGCGACAGACGAACCTTCATTTGAACAGCCTATTAGCGGCTTAACGTTACGCATCCAGCAAGAGGATTAAGGAGACTTGTTCCAACATATCGCAGGAACAGTTTACTCGGTAGGCTAACTAGCTTGGTAACTAGTTATTTAAGTAGGGAAAGACAAGTATGGAGTAGAATAAACACGAATCCAGGACAACATGAAAGACCTCCCAGGGGAGTCAAAGGACCATCAGCTAACGGTAAGATGCAAGTGCTAGACAAAAGCCACTGACAATCGTGTTTATCAATAAACATTTCTAATTATGAGCATTATGTAACCACAGTGCAATCAAGTGTCTTCAATAGTTCAACATTAAAGCAGTTTTACTTTTAATTTAACCTTGTGTTGCTATTCTTTAGCACCATTAATTAATAGCCTATATTTACGTGAATGTTAATACAGTTTTCTAGCTAAGTTTAAGTAAAAACCGGACATGAACGGGACCAGCAAACGATTTAGTTTTGTGGTATGAATAACCTATATGATGTAAAAGAAAAAAAGAAAAATTAATAAAAAGTTTAAATAGGCTACTCTCTGTCTGTGCGCTGCTGTAAACAGCTTGTGTACGTTTGTAATTGTTCAGAAGCATATGATGTACTGACATTTGCCAATACTGAATGCAGTGTGTAGCCTACCAAAGTCTTAAATTTACTACGTTGCAACATTGGCGGAATTATATTGGCAAATTGTTTAGGCCCTATAGGCCTACCTACCATCCTGGAGTAAGACATCGCCACACGTTCAATAAACAGCCACGTTTTGCAGGTCTGTGAAATGAGAGAGAAAAATAGCATATCCTATCACGGGTTTTACTGGCCGCTTTTCAGGTCACTTGCTTTGCCTTTACGATTTAGCGTAATAATTGAAGTGGCAAACTTGCTACACACTTCTTGACTTGAAATGAGAAAACTATACCGCGCACAATTACTATTATAAAACAAACTGTAGACGAATATGTTTATAAATGGGTGATTATTTGATTTCGGGCACTTTCATGTCCCTGGGATATATTTTTAAGAAAATAATTTCCCCCCCCTGTTATTTATGTTATCATTGCTTAGTATGATTAATGACTTCCTCTATACTTCATTATTCTTTTGGAATCATTTATTTTTTTAATCTACTTTTATACTGTTTTATGTTGGAATTTCACCATTTTCACCTTGTCCCCAACACAGAGTTTTGATGTTTGGTCTTGTAATTCTCTAGAAAGAAAATTAAAAATCATATAATTTTTAGTATGTATTACTACAACTACAGTTGAATCAATGATTTCCTTTCAAATATTTAACTTAAGTACAATTTGTGCCTTTTTTTAAATACAAAATATGTATGTCCCTTGATATCGGTGTCATTATCGCCACATCAAGCAAATTGCAGGACAATAAAGTTTTGTCAAAGTCTGTTGCTTTGGTAACCGTGGCAATCTGTAGTGACACTGGGGCACATGGCTGTCAAAGAGGAAGATTGAGATTTTGATCACCAGAAATGTATGAAATTTTCCCATTTATACTTACTAGTAACAGAATATTTTTATTGCATGTCATTAGCTATAATTTGATAATGTTTTTGAATTGTATTCTAATTTCTTCATATTGTATGTAAATTGAGAACATTGCTAGCTAGCTCTGAAGGTGCTAGCTAGGGTCGCGGGTCATGGTTGAATCACTTTTGAACTGTTGAAGTAATTTGATCATCAAACCACCTCATTGTGTGGTGGTAATGATATTTTTTTACTTACTTGACATTTTATTATGAAATATGTGTTTAATGCTGTTTTAAATTTGTAATTTTCTCTGAATTCTATGATGTTATGTGCTATGTTATGATGCTACAGTGTATGATTCTGATGTTGTGTTACTGTATCCATGAATTAAATCAATCAATCAATCTAGATGTCATTACCAAAACATTTTGTCATTACCACAACCGTTCGTCATTACCAACACATGACATATTTTTAGATAAATTTGTAACAAATTGTTTAAATCAGACATTTTCATATGTTTTTTTAAATATTGCAAGCCCTTCCTTAACATTTTATTTATGAGTCATATGAGTCATTGACCTGTTGTTGGAGTAATTTTATCTTTCTTGACAGGATCTAGGAATATATTTAAAAGGTTGCACATCTAAAGATTTAAAACATGTTTAAATCAAAGTAAAATATTTCTAACCACTTAGACATCAGAAGTAAGGTATGAAGTTATATAAAATGCCTTAAAAGCACTAACTTTTCACTTTTTAAAGGTTTTAAAGAGTTATTTGGTAATGTGGTGGTAATGACCATTTCCTCTGACATCCTAGGAAAAGTGTTAAATATTTTAAATTCCATAAAGTGATGTTTACAACAATGTTCAAATTATGATTCCGGACAAAATGACAATAAAGCTTAGGTAGAAAATTGAAGGTTTTATGCGATTTTAATTTTGAGAAATTGAAGTACCCAAAAGTGCCCGAAATCAAATAATCACCCAAATACATTTACATCTAGTAGGGTCATTCCTGGGGGAAAATTACCTTTAACATTGACCTCTTAAATCTTTCTTATATTTGACACTCATAATGTAACCTTGGTGACCAGTGGGCCTATACTTTTGCGAAAAAACACACACCACCATTAATAAAATTAGGAACAAAGTGTCCATTTTGACTCTATTTTGGCCTGCCCACATCTACTTTCGAGACCTACAGTTTGACAACCGAAAACAATATCTTAGTCTCATTGTAGGCTAATCACAAAGACTTGTTGTACAACATGGGTCATGTTTGAATGCTTTGACTTAATTCTGCATTAATTAATAATTAAAATGAATCATCTAATTAAACTACTTTTGAAAAATTTGCTAAATGTTTCATAATTGTTCTATACAGTCAGATATATAGCCTACACATGCCGATTTACAGAATGGTATCTCTTGTAGCCTACCTTTTGTTTGACAGTATACTATTACAAGGGGTGATTGATTTGTTAACACAGCGGTGCATTGATCCAGTCCTGGTTTTTGTTCTAACCAGTTATCTTAGTTTTAGTTTTCTGACAGCTACAGTTGCACTCAAAATTATTCAACCCCCTTCACTTTTTGCACACTTTATTGTGTTGTAGATTTAATTTTAAATGGATAAAATTTCCATTTTTGCCCATGAATCTACACTCAATAACCCATAATGACAAAGTGAAAAGATGTTTTTAGAAATTTTTTCAAATGTATTAAAAATCAAAAACTGAAATCTCTCGTGCATAAGTATTCAACCCCTTTGCTTTAATGTATTTTTAAAGTATCATATTTCATATTTGGTCGCATATTCTTTGCATGCTGTTACATCCTGAAGTCTGTAACTCATCAACATCAAAAGACTGTTGATATCTTATTTTCAGGTACTGTTACAAGCGATACTATAACCTCTCTGCATTTGAATGGATCTCTATGGGAATTTGGGGGTGAGACTAGATTCAGCTGTAAATTATGCTGGTACAGTATGGAACACATGACTGACGAAATGGCTGTAAGTCATCAAGGGTCAAACGAGCCCCAAACCATCACTCTACGGCCAGATATGGAGCAGTTATGGATGGATCACTTTAAGGGTTTCTTCTCCTGACTTCTTTCCCCATAGAGTTCTATAGGAAAATGAGTCAGGAGAAGAAACCCTTAAAGTGATCCATCCATATCTATATCTTGTTTAGAAACGGGAAATGGGTCTATTAGCCAGCCGGGCCAGCCTGACTACTTCAGGCTAGGAGTGATAGCTACTGTTCCGATGGCATTTTCACTAGATGTCTGCAAGTCTTGCCGAGAATAACTGAACGTTCACTGATAATCCATTCAACTACCAGTCCCTCCACTAGTAAAAACGAGAAACTAAACCTTGGCAGGCTCTGTTGGCATGGCAACACATGACACTCGCCCACTCTATCCACAGGCTAGCACTACATACATTTTAAAAACTTTTATTTTGTTGAGTTAAGTCATAGATTCATATTAAGAGCAATTTTGATCTTAATTATTTTTTGATACAACAAATAAATACGTAACTAAATAAAATAGGGAGATGGTGATTCCTGGGGGTGCATTGGCATCCCCTGGCGAGTGGCGCCTATGACCGCATGCCCCTGATTATGGGTGTCAAATATCGGAAAGATCTGAGAGGTCAAGGTTGAAAAGGGTCCCCCGGAATGACCCTATACTTTGTTTTTACTGAGCATAGCTCCAGTCTGCGATGAGAAAAAAAGCAGCTGTTGGACACCACATGTTTTAGAGGAGAACCATGGATGTCCCAGCTCTCCCAAATTGGCAGGGTGGTTGCAGATAGTTGGACATTCCAGATTGGGGTGGGAATTGGACATATATAGTGCACTCTAAAAGTGTTAGGACAGTTTTCTTGTTTTTTTTTGCCTCTGTACTCCAGCAACTTGAAATGGAACAGTGACTGAGGTTAAAGTGCAGACTTTAAGCTTTAATTTGAGGGTTTTTACATCCATGTCAGCAGGGTGAACCGTGTTGCAATTGTAGCTTTTTTTACACATAGTTCCCCCATTTTAGGGCACCAAAAGTAATTGGCCAAATTAACATAAACTTAAATAAAGTCATATAAATATATTTAATATTTGGTTGCATATCCTTTGCATGCCATGACTTCCTGATGTCTGTGACCCAACAACATAAAAAGACTGTTGGGGCCCTATCTTACACCCGGCGCTAAGCGGCACTAACCCAAATGCAAGTGTCTTTGCTATCTTACAACCAGCGCAGGGTTCATTATAACGCCTAGCGCTCACGTCGTTTAAATACCATGTGCTCTTGCGTCCAGTGTTGGTCTTAAGATGAGGTGTGGCCAGGATTATTTTGGCGTATTGCTATCTTGAGCCAGCAGAAAGCGCTTGCGCTAAAACCACCAAAAACCTGGTCTAAAGTCATGTCGCAGTTGTTTACATGTTATTTTAACGGCACATATAAGTGTGTCTTAGGTGTGTGCACAACACGCGTATACCCTCCTGTCTGTTCCACACAAGCATGACTAAACATATCAAGATTACAATGTGAAATATTATTATTGTGTAGCACATACTAAGCGAAGGGGAATGCCGCATTAAATTGCTTTCAGCCCATTTCCTCAACATCCAGGCGATGTGCGATGGTACGTGTAAGGTTACATGTATACTATAGACTATTCGCAATTATCCTGGATCAAGCTATGATTTAGCCTATATTTGCCAATAATTCCTGTAATCTTCTCGGGGGACAATCTTCTGTTACAGGACAATGGCTATCCATTAAAAACTTTGCTGATAACACCTATATCAAGCCTAATGCGGGAATTGTCATTTACACCTAATGCATAAATTGTCATTCAATGGAAAACTCTCGCACTGCAATAGACAGACATTTTAGTTCTGAAAATGCGCTTCAGATGTAATTACAATACAGCTCACTTCATCTAGGCCTACAGCGTGTAAGTAAATAGAATGGTTTTGACTGAAAAAAGTTCAAAACCTTGTCCAGTGTATTGTTTTTCAAATAGCCTAGGCTACAGTCCCCGGGATTCGCTGTGCATAAGGTTTATTCAATAGCCTATACGGTTAAAACGGAGATTCATTAAAATTTTATATTTTTTAAATTACAGTGACCAGGTTTCCATACTCTCATCTTATTAAAACCCTGCTGAAACTAATAGTCTAATTGCACACGAAAACAAATTTGCAGCACATTACACAATTAATTCACAATTAATTTTAAAGGCATTCTCTGCATGTCCGCTTTAACTTCATGCAGGAGCAGGTCTGTTTCCCCTGCTGTAAATCACACTTTTCACGTCTTCCTTGGAAAGTGGACTTAATTATTTTAAACCATTAGCCTACGCTACCAGTAAAAAGGGTTGGTCACATTTCCATAAGCAGGACATTATAAAAAAGGGGAAATATGCATGAACCTATGGGTTCCCAACCTGACAGCTTTAGTGTATTTACTATTGTCATCATTAAGGTAAAATAATGGTATTTATGTTATTAATCAATATTATAATGCACATAATGAACTTTGGATGAAACTTGAACTTTGAGAACTCCATGAGAACAGCCTCATGGAATTGATGTTTGACCATGCTTCATTGTATAATCAAACGAAATTCATTAAACAAGTGCTTTTTTTTTTTGCAGGTGCTTTTAATGAAATTTACCGAATATAGCCTATTTTCTAAAATAACAGCACTGTCGGGAATTACGGGGAACCCGTGCCGATGTTAAACCCTAATGTTAAAGATTATTAGCCTATTGTGCACATTAAAACGCCTCATAATGGTTAATCCCAATAATATTGATCATACTATTGATCCACATAGCCTATTCCTTGCTCGCACTACAGACTCACGAGCATGTCTGTTTCGACATGATATAAGCAAAGCAATCCGTCAAGGTGGAAAAGCAGGCTTTTAAAGGGAATGGGATATGACATTTTGATTGATTTATTGCATATCACGCCCAAGACACACCTATATTTAATGAAGAGACTAGGTTGAGCCCATTTGCACATTGCGCTGTGCTTAGCGCTCAAAAAACTTGCCGTCTAAATAGCAAAAGTGGACTTGGACATGCCCTAAATGCACTTTACGCCATGCGTTTAGACCAAGCGCTAAGATCACCAAGACAGAGCCCCGGATATCTTATTTTCAGGTACTCTTACAAGCGATACTATCACCTCTCTGCATTTGAATGGATCTCTATGGGAATTGGGGGGTGGGACTAGATTTTGTTGTAAATTATGCTGGAACAGTATGGAATACATGGTTGGTAAAATGGCTCTAAGTCATCAAGGGTCTGAGGTATCAAAGAAGCCTCAAACCATCACTCTGCTGTCAGTTTAAGGGTAGTTTCTCCTGACTTATTTTTTCCACAGAGTTCAATAGGAAAATGAAAATGTACTGCATAATTGTTAATAATTTAAAATTAAATTGTTACAAAAGACTTGGTTATAAAAGCTTGTAAAAATCGACATACACATACGTCAATTTGAAAAACATACCACCACTCAATGAAAACAGCTTGTGAAGGTCAGGGTCTCCATGACTTTGTGTTTATAATTTATCTGTAGCATTCTGGTTTTCTTTAGGTGGCTCTTCGTATTCGTCCACTCAATGAGGCTGAAATAGAGGAAGGGGCTACCATCGTAGCTCACAAACTGGATGATCAGGTATGCTAATTCACAGAAGCAGCAGCAGGAGCTATCGCACTGCGCATGCATCTATACGTTGTTTTTCCCTGAACAGGCTATCCCAGGATACATTTTCCCTTAGGAAACCTCTGAAGTCTAAAGTATTAGGATGGGATTTTGTATGCAGGTTGTTTTTCTTTTCCTTCAGATGTTTATTCTGTATTAATTTCAATTCAGGAATTATTCACTAAGCATTAAGCGTCCATTAATTGGGGGAGAGGTCTGGGCTATCTGTGTTACACACCACTGAAAACTAAACAGAGTAAAAGCTCCAAGATAAGATGGCATGGCTCAGTTGTGAAATAAGTACAATATATTATTATGCATGATCACGTAATGCATCACAGAAACAACAACAAAAAAAAAATGCATCACAGAAACATCACTCTTAGAAACTCAGATGCTAAATGTATTTTTTAACTATAGCTAACCGATGCAAATTAGCCTATATTATAGTCTTGGAGAAATGTCCCTTCATTTTCTGAATAATGAATTAGCATTTCTTAAATTATAATACAATCCTGCATGTGTGAATGAATTAATTAATAGGCTCGGTTGTTTTATTGAGGATTTAATTGCAAGAGGTCCTAGCAGGAGTTTTCTTTTAGTTTAGGTACAGTGGTGTTCAAAAAAATAGCAGTACAACATCAGTAACCTGATGAACCACTGTTATTAGTAGTAGTGATATTTCTGCATGGCAAATAATTTACTTGTAGATGTAGTAGTGTAATAGAAAAACAACAGACCCAACTGTCATGACATGCACGCTGCTTGTTCTGAGTAATTGACTCATTCATTGAAAGGGGCGTGTTCAAAATAATAGCAGTGTGGAGTTTAATTAGAGAATTCATTCATTCTGTGAAAAAAAACAGGTCAAACAGATATTCCACAGGTAAACAGGTGATGCCATCATGATTCTGTATGAAAGGATATCAAAAGACTCCTGATATCTTATTTCCAGGTACTCTTAGAAGCAATACTATAACCTCTCTGCATTTGAATGGATCTCTATGGGAATTGGGGGGTGGGACTAGATTAAACTGTAAATTACACGGGAATAGTATGGAACACATGGTTGGCTAAATGGCTGTAAGTCAAAAAGGGTCTGAGGTATCAAACAAGCCTTAAACCATCACTCTGCTGCCAGAAATACAGTAGATATGGATGGATAACTTGAAGGGTTTCTTCTCCTGACTTATTTTTCCATAGAGTTCAATAGGAAAATTTGTCAGGAGAAACAACCCTTCAAGTGAAGTGGATGGATGTTACCATAGAGTTGCGCTAGCATTAGCAACGTGTGTATGTCCAAAAGAAGGACAGCATGGAATTAGCTGAAAATGGTTTCCATCAATCAACTACATCATGGGTAAGTCGTAATTGAGACATTATGTCCAAAATTCCGAACTATCCCTTTAAGCTTTGTCTAAATCGGTTGCAAATCCTCATTAATGAAAGAAGGCTTTATTTTTTGTTTTTCGAATTGGTGCCAAGTACCGTGAGAGCCTGCCAAGAGGCTGGAATTGCCTGATCTTATGAGGGAATAGACCTCTTCAATGACTTTATGACCGATTCAGCTAAAAATATAGACATTTGAATTGGAGTGATGCCCATTAATAATGTGTTGCAACAGAATATCTTGAAAATGGGCCTTAATGAAGCTTTGTGATTGGCAGTAATTCTTCCATACAAAAAAAATCAGAAAATGCAATTATACACACGCACAATTATTTAATCCTGTGACTGTAGCATTAGGATATAAACAGTAATCGAGCACTCGTTTTTGCAGTACTTAATACTGGATAGCACTGTGCAAATAGGTTGGATTGCAAAACCCAGCTTTTTACTTGTATACGTGATCTGTTTGCAATGTATTATGCATGGTTTGAATATGTTTTTTGAAAATATATCATTTTATTGAAGTCAACAGATTTTCATTAAATTTCAATGTTGTTTGTATTCATATGACCATTATTAGTGAATAATTTTAATATTTCATGTCCAATATGATACTTTTCTGCAATTTTAAAATGTATTAGTTGTTTACTGTACACATTTTAATGTCCATCTACGCCGCCCCCCCCCCCCCCCCCCCCCCCCACACACACCCTGCCCTGTTTACATATATGGAGGAACCAATCAGAGTGTATTATTACTGTAGGGTCAGTAACAGAGGAATTGCAGCTCCGTTTTATTGGTCACAGCAATTTGATCAAATGCTTGAAACCACTGGAGGGAGGTCTGCACCTTCAAGTTTGGTTATATTGCACAGATAATATGTGAACGTGGAATAACATGTTCTTTTTTATAGTGGAAAGAAGCACTGAAATCAGCCATTTGCAGCTGTTTTGTGTCTCAATAAATTTTAGATGGTTGTCCTTATGGATCCCTGTGAGGACCCAGATGACATTCTGCGTGCAAATCGGTCGAGAGGGAAAACATACATGTTTGATGTGGCATTTGATTTCACAGCTACGCAGGTATTAACTATTTTTTACCGTCATAGTGATTTTCTAATTATAAACTTGAGGGAGTTTTAGTTGCCAGATGTTATTTTGTATTATTTGGGGTAACTTGGGGTACAGCCTTAGTAAAGTGAATTTCATACTATAACTTCAGTCCCTTTCAGTACAGCATCTATTTGTAAATCATAGCCTTACTTGTAAATTATCATATTTTAATGAGTTCTTTCTCTTGTTCTCTCCACTGTAGGAAGATGTTTATGTGGCAACCACAAAGAATTTAATTGAAGGTGTTATTTCGGGTTACAATGCCACTGTCTTTGCATATGGACCAACAGGTATGGACAGGAATTTAGACTGTGTGTCCATATCTGAATGTGAGTTAAAAATGTTCTGGCCATTGAAAATAAATAAATAAATATTAAATTCTTAATGCTTGTCTGATCCCTTCTGTATATTCGCTTTCATGTCAATGTGATATCCAGGTGGAGCAGAAATATATCCGATGCCCTTTTTGTTGTTGCCAGGTGCTGGAAAGACTTACACAATGCTGGGGCTGGATTCTGAGCCAGGGATCTATATTCGTACCTTGAATGACCTTTTCAAAGCAATTGAGGCAGGCAACGAAGATATGAACTGCACCGTCTACATGTCATATCTGGAGGTGAATAAAATGTTTTCTTTGTGTTATTGGTGGCTGTGGATATCCAAGTGAGACTGAAATTGGTGAAAGGTTTATCCTGTTCTAACCTAAGGCTGGTGGGTGGAGCCACATCCTTGTTAATTGGAATCATTGGGTAGAGCCTGATTGGCTTTGGCCACCTGTGTCTAATCAGCCACAGGGTTCATAAGCTTACTTTCTTTCCAGTCTTGGGATGACTGAGAATGGTGTGAAGTGAGGAGTGTTGCCCGATAATTTGATTCTCTGTTCCAAAAGCAGTTTTGCAGGAAAAAAGTTTTAAGAACAGAACTGTGTTAGCATATTAAGCAAAAGCCCTAAAATGGACGATTAATATGATATGATATTTATTATTATTATTATTATTATTATTATTATTACTATCCGCCTATTGTGTTACTTTACAATCTACTGCAAAGTTATGATATGTTTAGACCTGCATTGTATGCGTGTGAATGACTGTAGTCCTGACAATTTTTTTGCTGTCGGCTGAACATGGTCAAGTGTCAACTGCAACGAAGAAGGCTGAATATATAATACATTTAGAGTACATAAAAAGGGGGGAAATATTTTAAAGGGGATTAGAATTTCCATATCACTCGGAACTATCGCTATTTAGAATTTAATTCAGTCTTTAACAATACCACTATTTGGGGTAATATAATTGTATGCAGGATTCTGTATAGTGCCAGAGATAAAATTACTATTTGAAAGAGATGAACTATTTTGCAAATTTGATCCTACTCCCCATAAAATTGTCAACATTGTTGTCAGGGGTGTAGGCTAGTGATATAACAGTGCACCAGATCGCAGCTCCAGGCTATTTTTAAAATGATAAACACATTGTCAATGTGGCAAATAAAATTAATCTATCCCATATTTGTACTTTGTTTCATTTGGGTAGTCTCAATGTAGAAGTCTATGTTGCGCTGCAGCGCTTGTTTTAATAATGTGTATTTAAAATAAAGCTTGTCCTCCGACTTTAATTATTGTGAACTGTTTATGGGAGTATCAACAATGGGATCTAAAACGAGATGCCGTTTTAGCCACTCTAAACAACAACCAGTGGTTAGTGCTATTATTTTTTTTGCAATTAGTCTATGATATGAGACAGGCTGCGCTGTAGGTGCCCGGCAACAGAAAGATTGGGATTTAAAGACTGAATACAATGTAGTCTATCACTTCAGCGCTCAAGCGCAACACAGAATGCTATGAGACTACAGTCATTCACACGCATACAGTGCAGAAGCACGAATGGACGGTAATGCACTGAAGGGAGAAGAGTTTATTTTCGACCAATTACATTTTATTTATAGGAGTTAAAAAATGTTAAAAACATAGTCAGGAAATTACTTGTGGATTAAAATTTTTAAATAATTAATTAAAAATAATTTAAAAAGGGCTGTGTGCACTCATTTTTAAACAGCCCAAAAATCGGCTTTGTGTTGGCAAAGGCATCGGCAATCAGACCGCCACAACCCTAATATAGCCTATTCCTTGCTCGCATGCTTTAAGTAGGCCACGAGCATGTCTGTTTCGCCAGATGTAAATAGCTGTTTTCACAGTCTTACTGTCCGCCATCATATTAGCAATCGCCAAGGTGCAATCACAGGTGGCTTTTAAAGGGAATTGGATTTGACATTTTGATTGGTTTATTGCGTGTTAAGCCCAAGACACAAGTATAATTAATGAAGAGACTCAGTTCAGCCCATTTGCACCTTGTGCCGTACTTAGCGCTCAAATAACACGTCATCTAACTCACAAAAGTGGACTGGGACACGCTCTAAATGCACTTGCGCCATGCGTTTTAGACCAAGTGCTAAGATCGTCACGATAGAGCCCTTACGCTCTTGGGCTCGATCTGTGTCCCAGTCCACTTTTGCTAGTTGGACGGCGTGTTATTTGAGTGCTAAGTACGGAACAAGGTGCAAATGGGCTGAACTGAGTCTCTTCATTAATTATAGGTGTGTCTTGGGTGTAACACGTTAGTAGATATGGATGGATAACTTGAAAGGTTTCTTCTCCTGACTTATTTTTCCATAGAGTTCAATAGGAATATTTGTCAGGAGAAACAACCCTTAAAGTGATCCATCCATATCTACTGTATATCTGGCAGCAGAGTGATGGTTTGAGGCTCGTTTGATACTTCAAACCCTTGATGACTTAAAGCCATTTTGCCAACCATGTATTCCATACTGTTCCAGCATAATTTACAGCTAAATCTAGTCCCACCACCAAATTCCCATAGAGATCCATTCAAACGCAGAGAAGTAATAGTATCGCTTGTAAGAGTACCAGAAAATAAGATATCAAGAGTCTTTTGATGTTGTTGGGTCACATCAGGAAGTCATGGCATGCAAAGGATATGCGACCAAATATGAAAAAGAATGACTTTATTCTACAGTATGTTAAACTGCCCAATATTTTTTGATGCCCGAAAATGGGGGGGAGAGACTATGTGCAGAAGGTTCTATAATTTCTAAACGGTTCAATACCCTCAAATTAAAGCTGACAGTCTGCACTTCAACCTACAGAACCAAAATAACAAAAAATGTGTCACTGTCCAATGAATTATGGTGCTCACTGTATGTTGAATGTCTCTAAAGTGTTCAATTTCTTTTATCTTGAAGATATACAATGAGATGATTCGGGACCTTCTGAACCCTGCGTCTGGGTATCTGGACCTGCGAGAGGATGCCAAGGGAGAAATCCGTATTGCAGGCATCACTGAGTTCTCCACCAACAATGCAAAAGAGGTAAGCTTTACAAAATACCAAATACAACTTAAAACCATTTGACAATATAGAAAACCATGATCAATTCAAGTTGTTAAAATAAAAATGTACTACGATTTTTCCTTAATCGTAATTTAACACAAATGCAGGTTTGGCTTGCTGTCATTTGCTTTGTGTTTAGGTTGCAGCAACTGTTGAAATGAAAAGCAGCGTACGCAGAAGGTCAGAGTCTGGCAACCACTGACGTAAAGATGCCAAATCTGTAATCGCCCCGGCGTTAATTTTAGCTTTGAATCGCAGATAATGCAGCTGCTTACAAAAGGGAACAAACAGCGGACCCAGGAGCCCACCGCCGCCAACAAAACGTCGTCGCGCTCTCACGCCATCCTACAAGTCACAGTCAAGCAGAAGAACAGAGTGAAGAACATCAACGAGGAGGTGCGAGTGGGGAAACTGTTCATGGTCGACCTGGCCGGGACAGAGAGGGCCTCCCAGGTGAGGGGGCGGCGGCAAAAAGACGAAAACGCTTCAGAGTCCGACGTTTTCTCAAATTTCAGTCTCATCAATACTTAATCATATGTCGTTTCATTATTTATCTTGCTTGTGTCAAAGTCATTTCATTTTTGTTTTTATATCAGCAATGACAAAGCCACTGTGTCCTGTACTATGCTTTGGTTTACAAGTGGTAGGACGAGCGAAGGATGGACTTTTCTAGAATCGAATAGCAGCTTTTAAATAGGAGCAAATCACATCGTGAAAAGTTGGGTATTAACCTCACTTCAAGGAGCTTTATTGGTCACCACATCAATTTGTAAATGCAGGTCTACAAACTACATCCACTGTAACAATAGTGCATGCTTTTTCTATGTTCTAGTGTTGCTTTTCAGCCATTTTCTGTTATCTTTTAGCACAGTACATTGCTTATGCCCACTAACCTACGTATATCATCTCTACCTGGAATTTCGTCATTATCACCTATTTATTTATATATCTTCTATTCCTCCCGTATTTTGCTGTGGACTTGTTAGTTTCAGTCTTCATGTTGAAAAAGATACACGTTCATTCCAAAAACACAACAACAGAAAGACAATCTATGTATTAGTCTGTGTAATATGGTAATACTGTATGTTAGTAATATAACCTTGGGACTACCCTTGAAAAGCAGCCTTTTGATTAATTTAAGTGCAGTGCATTACACTTGTTATGAATGCTTTTAGTAGGACATGGTAAATAAATAAAATAAAGAAATAATGTGCATAGATTATGATGCTAATTTGGGAGCAATAGAGAGGCAACTTAAATGTACCTGTTTTGTTTGAAATGATTCTTAATATTGCACTTAAAATGGTGATTTCATGAGGACTGGGGGGGGAAACCACATGATGATTTATGTGTTAAGTTTGAGAATCACTCTGCTTCTTCCTCAGACACAGAATCGTGGGAAGAGGATGAAGGAAGGAGCACATATTAACCGCTCCCTGCTTGCCTTGGCCAACTGTATCAATGCCCTGAGTGAGAAAGGTGGTAAAGGTGCCCAATTTGTCAATTACCGGGATAGCAAACTGACTCGACTGCTTAAGGTAAGGATTATGAGTGGGAAGGGAGCCGTAAATCATGTTGAGATCCACGTATTTACTTTTTTTTTTGTCTGTAGGGATTGGTTTTAATCTGTGCAATATAAATTTACTTAATTGGAGGCAGTGTGCCAGGAGGGAAGCCTATTGTTGCACCTGGTCTGTCGTTTTGTGTTTGACACTCTGTCTATGGCCGAATCAGGACTCTTCCACACTGTTGAGTAGCCTTGGTGAGTAGATAGGGCGAGAAAGTCGTAGAGTACGTGAAAATTTTTCAAATTTCAGTATACTTAAAACACCCGGATGACACACTTACTTTCGGGGTTTCGCTGAGTACATTCGGGAGCACACTTTTCAAGAAGTACACAAACATTTTGGTCACATAAATATGACGTGAAGCTTCGTTTTAAAAAAATGAGGCGCAGCTTCGCTGACGTTTTCCTTCGAATACAACAAAAAAAACATGTGACATGGCAGCGCAAGAGTGGGGCACAGGGTTGCCAGATCTTGTAAGACTCTCCAGCCAAATGACGACTCAAAACTAGCCCAAATTATAGGCTATTTTTAACCGAAACCAACGTATTTTAAATATAAATCATCATGTTTTTACTTTTTAAAATAAGTGCGCGCTTTGCGACTTTTCATTTTTACCCGTGACTGCACTTTGAAAGTATCCCGATTTAGCTTTAAAACCGCGGACATGGCAACACTGGTGGAACGTCTTCTGACCTGCTTATGACACTTCCACAGTGCGGTTGGACAATAGTATGGCGGATAAATAGTATGGCGGATATATTTTGCGGACTGCTGAACAGTGCACATTAAACAGCACACTTCTGCCAGTGCACTGTTCGCAGGAGACAGGGCGCAGTAGATAGGGCTCTGATTCGGACACAGCCCAGGTCACGTTCCTTCCTCTCACCAGCTCAGCCTATTATGTCCACAACTTGCTTTTATAAGGGTCACAATTGATCCCTAATTGTATAATTAGTCCAATGCCTACAGTGACGCCACTGGGATTTAGATTGTAATTGAAATAATTTTGCCCTCGATAAACTGGTGTCCCTATTAGTAAACCTTGGCTTTAATTAACCATATTAATTGCCAGTGGACAATTGTCATGTGTCTGTGGCTGTGCTGTGGTATTGTATGTATACCGTATATTTCTTGTTTAAATTTTTCTCTTATCACTTTTATTGGGGACTAGAGCTGCCTGAGTTTAGGCAAATTATTTTCAACTCCATCGTCAAAAAATAAGTTAAAAACAAACTATAAAATTGAAATCACTTTCAGGCCTTCTCAGAAATCTATTCAAATGAGCGCTGCGGCCTTTGAGTCAATGCAGTTGCACGCTGCAGACCTGGGTTCACGCCTGCCCAGATCCGAGTATGGTCGGTGCCTTGAGGGAGCGGCAAAATTAGGCGGCCGCTCCCGGAGAGGGAGGGTGGTTCTCGGCGGGGAGATTCGTCACGCACATAGCTGTCCTGTGTAGTGCTGGAATTACTGGAAGTGCTTGGAGAAGGCGGGGCGACCTCCTTCCTACCGCCGGCCGATGGGGTTGTGTAGCAGCAGTACACAGGGAATTGAATCACAACAGGGTACAATTGGCTCCCAAATTTGGAGAAAATTGGGAAAAATCTGAAACTAATTATTTTAAGAAATACAGTCAAATGCAAACACAAACGTTTTTGCTAAATCCATGCATATTTATGAAAGTAGGCAGTGCATTGGATGTCCGCATTAAACTCCGCTATAAATAGCTTCTTGATACTAGGTTTAGGGGTGAGTTTATCTAGTCACTGCATACATAGAGAAAACAACGCTGCTTTTTCATTTGCAGGATGCTCTTGGTGGAAACAGTAGAACCGTGATGATCACTCACATTAGTCCTGCCAGCACCAACTTTGAGGAGTCCAGAAACACACTGATCTATGCAGACAAGGCCAAAAACATAAGGACTAAGGTAATTATATGGCCAATCCTTCTGGCCATTTGTGTGATTTGAGTTGCATTGTATATTTGAGAAATGCCATCCCATTGATGCTTCCAGATCTTTTTCTAAGCAACGTTATTTTGCCAGTACATTGATACATACAGTAGTAGATTGCGTGAGTGTGGTGCGAGCTATTTTGCGACTTTCAAAGAGTTAATAATGTTGTATCCCAGTAACGCTGCATTAATGATGTTTTTATTCATTTAAAGGTAAAGCGCAACCTGCTAAATGTCTCTTACCACATAGCCCAGTACACCAGCATCATTGCAGACCTTCGCCAAGAGATTGAGAGATTAAGAGCCAAGATAGATGAACAGGGTCAAGAAAACAGGAAAGGCGACAGGGCAGACATTCGTGATGTCCAAGGTCAGTCAAACGCCTCAGACGGCCATCGGTAGTAATAGATAAGAGGGCAGTTGGATCCATGAATTGGCTTTTCGGGAGGATGATGTGTTTGTAACTGTCCTGCCCAGCGGAGGTCCAGCAGCACTCTGCCCAGTACAGCCGCAGGGAGCTGGGCCGGCTGCGGGAACAGCTGCTCTCTGCTTTCCGGGAGCAGATGGAGATCCGTCGCAGCCTGGTGGAGCTGGAGAACTGTAACATGGAGCTGCATATCGACACCTCCAGACACCTGGTCACCATCTCAGAGTGAGCAACATTTTGAGTGGGACCTAACCATGCATTTCAGTGGGTGCCTTTTGCGGGTAGCCCTAGAGTCCGGAGTAATTTCATTAAAATCCACTTTGAATGGCTAATGAATAATGGAAGATCAAATTATTTTCAAATCAGAGATTTTGTTTCGTGCAATTTGTTTGTTTTACCACAGTAAGTAGGCCCTACCTATTATATTTCCAGTTGTTGGTTAATTTTGTTGTGCATGAAATATGGGGGGGGGGGGGTCGAATGTCATTTATACAGCCAGAACAGGTTTTTGAGACCCGTGTAATGATGTGTTTTCTGTGGTGGGAGCTGTTATTTTTTTCTGAATATGCATTCCTTCACACTGTTTACAGCTGGGAAAGGGAGAGGGCCCGGTGTGCTAAGAAATGGAGGGATGAGAGGCACAGAGAGGAGGTGGATAAAGACGGAGAAGAGGAGCGGGAGCGGGACAGCGGGGGCGAGGACACGGACTCCACCGAGCCCCATGACGTCACCGCGGCTCGGGAGGAGATCGGCACGCTGCTGGCCGAGCAGAGGAAAACCATGGCGCTAAAGGTATCAAAACGCATCCTGTTCAGCAAATCCCTCCTCGGAGGGGCCTTGGCGTTGACACTGGCCGGAGGGCGATGACGTGGCGGGCCTGTCTCCTCTGTGCATCAGTCAGACCTGGAGGAGAAGCTCACAAGCATGAAGCTGAAGTCCTCCAAGATGGAGGAGCTGCTGCCGAAGCGGATTAGCAACGAGGAGCAGCGGGAGATCCTCACGCTCCTCTGCAGAGTGCACGAGCTGGAGGTGGAGAACACGGAGATCCAGTCCGTGGTGCTGTGCAAGGAGAACCTGATGCGCACGAAGGACTTCGTCATCCAGCGCTACGAGCATCGCAGGGCGCTGTGCGACGAGATAATACAGCGGCAGAGAGCCATCATTGAAGGTACTTTAGAGTCAGCCGCCAACTTATCGGAAGTGACAAACGTTCACCTGTAACCTCGCTGCGGCTTATCAACCATTCCCAGGCTTTCCCTCTGTATGCTCACATTGTGTAGCCAAAGGTCCTTTCCATTGTTATGCTAAGTTTTCAAAACACACTGAATCGGAAAATCACAATTTCTATTACTGAGTACTGATTACTATCACTATGCCCCTTCTGCTTAGCCAAAGGTGCTTAAATTGCTTCCAGTCTGAATGCGTGATGTATTTTGTTACAGAAGGTGACATTATCCCCTACAGCCGGGAAAAGGGCAGAATTAGCCGGGGACTTTGTTGCTCTTAAGTTTGGCAATGACACAAAATGGCTGTGATTCAGTTCCCCAAGCAGACTACCTTGCATCCGTGCGCCTGGAGAAGTTCGAATATTTCAGTTTCTCAGTTTTATTTTTAACCACAATGTGCCACTTTGTTTTATCCTGTCCTTGAGTTTGTCCAACCCATGAGAGTAATCGTACTTCATCATGTTTCCAGACCATCAGATCCCTGTTCCCCCTGAGCTGGATGAGCTCTATGCGTTGTATTACAGTGAACTGAATGATGGAAGCATCGACCAAGTTCTCAGTCTCCATACAATTACATCCAGCACAATGAGGGTAAGGCTTTATAGGTCCTGCAGGCACAGTGTGACAAGGCTGTATGAATACATATCTGTATTCATTGTGCGTTCTTACTTGTAGGTTTAAATAAAATGTGCACTTTTATTATGAAATGATGTAAACAGTCAATCTTTCCATTTCAGCTAGCCCTGGAGAGTTTTAAAATATTAAAAGCAGGACCATTTGCAGCGTTGCATAATTTGTGTTTAGGAACGCTAAAGGCGGTTATGTCTTTCAAAGAACTGCAGATTTAAAATGTGCTCCTTTCCGTCTTATTTTTGTCAATTTCTCAAAAGGTTTACTTGACAACATAATGAAAAAAACAATTCATACTTAGGCCTGTATTCAATTTCACCCTAGTGTTATTTGCCCTTTAATTACGAAAACATACTTTTGTGTGTTTACTCATGCAATAATTGTATGTGCAAGAATAAATGCTGACCCTGACTTGGGAACAGAATGTGCTTTTCTGCCTGATAAATATAGCCAAAATTAATTAAGAACATTGGCATTGCTCTTCGACACTTAATTATTACAATCCAATATGAGGCACCAGGCACTGATCCCTAAAGACGGTGTTCAAAGCACTAATGACAAAATCTTTATTATGTGAACATAAAGCATACCAGACTAATTAAATCTCTCAAGGTTATGTGGTCAAGTGATGGTCCTTTTATTCTTCCCAACATTTGAACAGTACCTATAACCATGTTATTTTTTTTTTTTAAATACCCGCTTTGAACTGAATATGCAACGTAGGTTGTTATTCATCCATTTTTTTGCACTATTTTTTCATATGCATTCATTAACATTGGAATAGTAATGAATTTCCTATTGAAATGTATACATTTAGGGCCGGATTCAGAGATGGCCAACTTAAGTCATGCGCTTAAGTGCCTCTCCTGCTCGGATTTAACGCGAGATGAGATACGCCGTATTCCAACCTGCGCTACGCGGGTGCGTTTCTCAAAATGTGGGTGTCATTGTGGGGGGCATGATATTCTAATGACCTGTTTCTTGTACCTGCCCCCTGGGTTGCCAGCTTCTACTAAAACAATGTTTGTGGGGGTATACATTTTCAACGTGTCAGTGACATTGCCTTAATAACCTACCTTTGTGCATCGTAGTTGCTCTTGCGTCATGGGGAAGACAGTGAACGTATTAATCCGTCGCATTGATAAAATGATCATAGCTCCTATTGATGACTTGGATATATACCCATCACTCAATCAAAACAAATAATCACTGGACATTGGTTGCACGCAATATTATTAAGTAAACAAATAAATCGTTGGATTTACTGAAAAAAAAAGAAACAGTAACCTAAAACATTACATTTTTTTTATTTTTTTTATGACAGCTCTTTAATAAATGTAAGTAGGCTAGGCAAAGGAAAATAAGACTAATATTATTTTCAAAGATGCTCTCATTCTAATATCCATTTTTGCGAAAGATGCTGTATTTTTCATAATCATCTATTGGCGGTGCTAGACATAAAGTATCTTTTTTTCAGAATCCGTGCGCATAATGGCGCATATATTCTGGAGAAACGCTTAAAACAGCGGAGAAGTCGAATGTCTGAATCAGAAATAGCTTAAGCTACGCGGAACTTCGGGAGTAAGTCCCATTTGCGCTTGCTTATCTCAACTCTGAACCATAAATATATGGTTAGGTCACCTTATGACACTAAAACAGTTTCTGGCCATTCAGAATGCCTTTGTTGAAATTACCTTACAGTTTAGAAGCATACGGCAAATATAAGGTTAAAAGATTTAAAATGTTGTCGACTCTACTTGAAACCAGCAAAATGTAGACATGTAGTGGGTTCTCATGTATTCATTTGAATAGCCATTTAAATTATAAAAACATGAGCTCATATTGAACAGCTTTGTTTAACTGTCCTAAGTTAAACCTCTTAAATGGTCATCTCTTGTTAATAGTACCCCAAAGTGTGTTAAGTCTGCCTTGTAGAATTCATTAAACTAGAAATATGCCACCATTTGTCAGATAGTATTACAAGTTTGCTGTGATGGACTTTTGCTATTTGGCTTATCAGAATGTGCTTCCGATTTCAGCTCCACTGCCTGATTTTCCAAGCCTGTGCAATAAATTTTTTATTAGACTTAGAGTGATGCCTAGATGCTGAGATGATTTACCTCAGACATGTTTGAATAGGGGAACTGCTGAGACCATAAAACTCGCAATGTTCTATGGGTTTCTTTGACTGAATGCTGATCATATACTTACTGTATAAGAGCATATTTTCATATAAAAGTCAATATCTGACATAGTATTCCAATCTCCTGCTACATTGATGTATGTCAAGAACTTCAATTTAAAATGTAACAATTTAAAGTTACAAATGGATGTAAGAGAGCTTTCAGTTTTTTCTGCTGCTTTGTCATAAATGCCCTGGTGCCCTTCAGTTTGAACTGCACTTATCTGCACCATTTTCATCTTTATCCATGGGGGAAAGAGGATGATGGGACACATTAACATATTGCTACAACCTTGCAACCTGGAGTAAATTATAAAGCATTTTTATTTTAGCAACAGTTATAGTTATTAGAGCAGTGCCATTAACACAGGCCTGAATATCTGAATATCAGGTCAATCATCCAATTATATTTTGCTGCCCAATAGGAAAGAATATGTCACAAAAGGCGGAAGGCAGGAGTAGATGTATTCATACAACCCCTGGCAAAAATTATGGAATCAGCACACTTAGAGGATGTTCACCCAGCTTTTTTACTTTGTAGCAAATAAACAAATCACAGATTTGACACAAAACTATTTTTGTTTAATAGCTGAACATTCTGGCTTCGTGAAACATACCTCAAACAAATTAAATTAAATTATTTTAATTAATGGCATATTTTTTTCCAGATCAAGTAGAGGAGGAAATTATGGAATCACTCAATGTTGAGGAAAAAATTATGGAATCATCAACAAAAAAAAATCACAATTAGTACTTTGTTGCTCCTCCTTGGGCTTTTATGACACCCTATTTTTTGAGGCATGGACTTCACTAATGAAAAACAATATTCTCCATCAAGCTGGTTCCAGCTTTCTCGAATAGCGGTGGACAGATCAGCTTTGCAGGATGGAGCCTTGTCATGGACCAGTTTTTTAATTTCCACCATAAATTTTCAATCGGATTGAGATCCGGACTGTTTGCTGGCCATGTCGTTGAGTTGATATGCCTTTCCTGAAGAAAAGCTTTAACACTCTGCTCTGTGGCATTATCATCCTGAAAAATGACATCATTTCTCTGTTTAGCCATCACTCTGTTTAGCCCTTAGCTATGCTGCCATAGCCTTATTCTGCCGGGGTTTCCTTATCGCACGCAGACACATCTGTCTCTCCTGCTCTGCTTGTTCTGCTACCATCGGAACCCCCTAACAGTGTTTTTTTATTTTTTTCCTCGTCCCTGCTCTGGGCACCTGCCTGGAGCTCTAGCCCAAGTTTCCAGAGTTTCCCTCCCCCTCCCCCCGCCCCCCTCCTGGCCCGGAGCTCCAGCCCAAGACCAGCTAGGAGGCCCCACCTGCCACTGCTGATCTCTACATGACGGAGTCATCAGAGTAGAATACCTTCCTATGAAATAATCAACCCATAGGCCGGTGGAGGATGGGCATCCCCCAATAGCCCGGTTCCTCTCGAGATTTCTTCCCATCGGGGAGTTTTTTTTCGCCACAGTATGAGGGTTTTCTCTCCCTACTAGAGTTTTTATCTCTGCTATCTGGGGGCTTAGATCTGGCATTTCCCATTTCCCCTTTCCTCCCCTTTCTGTTCTGTAAAGCGTCTTTGTGACAGTCGTCTGTGAAAAGCGCTATATAAATAAAATTGAATTGAATTGAATCATCACCAAAACTATTTTCTATCGATGGAATGAGAAAAGTGTCCAAAATTTCAATGTACACCTGTGCATTGACTGTTGAGGTAATGATTGCCATCTCCCCTGGTCCTTTACCTGACATGCAACCCCATATCATAAATGACTGGGGAAATTTTATTGTTTTCTTCATGCAGTCATCTTTATACGTTTCATTAGAGCGGCACCAGACAAAAGTTCCAGAATCATCTCCTTGGCCAATGCAGATTCGTGATTCATCACTGAATATCACTTTCCTCCAATCATCCACTCTCCATGATTGCTTCTCTTTAGGCCACTGTAACCTTGTTTTCTTCTGTTTAGGTGTTAGTGCTGGTTTTTGTTTGGCTTTTCTATATGTAAATCCCATTTCATTCAGCCGATTTCTTACAGTTCTGTCACAAACATTGACTCCTGTTTCCGCCCATTTGTTTTTAATTTGTTTTGTTGTGCATTTTCTATTTTCAAGGCATATTGCTTTGAGTTTTCTATCCTGACGCTTTGACATCTTCCTTGGTCTACCCGTATGTTTTCCTTTTATAACCTTCATATTTTGCTTATACTTGCACCAAAGTTTAGACACAGCTGACTGGGAACAACCAACATCTTTTGCCACACTCCGTGTTGGATTTCCTTCTTGAAGGAGTTTTATAATCCTTTCCATTGTTTCAACTCTCTTGTTGGGGCCATGTTTCCTTTCAATTAGCCAAGTCCAACAGCTCATTAAGGTCTGTAAGCACTCTCTTTTAACTGCAGACTAATTTTCATTTTTAGACATTTTTAGTGCCGGTATTTGTTTTAGAAATTAAAATTACAAGGTAATTCCATAATTTTCTCCTCAACATTGACTGATTCCATAATTGTTTCCTCTACTTGATCTGGAAAAAAATATGCCATTAATTAAATTAATTTAATTTATGTATGTTTCACGAAGCCAGAATGTTTTTTTTGTGTCATATCTGTGATTTGTTTATTTGCTATGAAGTAAAAAAGCTGGGTGAACATCCTCTAAGGTTGTTGTATGTGTTATACTATAACCAACTGTGTGGCAGCAGAAAGATGTAGTAAATTCAGCGTTCTGTGAGAGGCAGGCAACTCTGCTGGATGACAAATTTAGATGGCAGCAGGAGCCCAAGATACTGTCATAAATTCTATCAGTGCCATTTATCATTTAGGATTTATGATCAGTGAGCATAATTTCCAACGTTTTTTTAATCCATTTCATGTATTTGTAAATATTTTATATTCAATTAAGTTTTTGATATGTACATTTTTAATACAGCAGCTCAACCATGCACACTGTATCTGTTTCTATTTTCTGTGTCTTTTTAAGTATAAGCCATGTACTTTATTTTAGCAACAAATCTAAGTAATCTAAGATACCTGTTGATCCAAATATGTCATAATAAAATAATTTTATAGTTAAAATACTAGTGTGTAGACATACCACACTAGTGTTTATAATACATTTATTGTTGTAGATAATCTTATTTACAGACACTAGTCAGAGGCAAAGGAGTCTTTATAATGAATGTATGCCAGCACTCTGAGGGGTTGCCTGCAGACATTTTACTGATTTTGATCAATAACAGGGTTATTTGTCATTGTTTAAATTTTATGACAAGATGCCTTAATAAACAGTTTGCTATATGAATACCTAAATGTGCATAATTTAAAACATTTTTGCATTCCTAGGATGGATCAATATTAAATGTAGCAAGGCAGCTGAACCTTGGTGATTTGATTCCTGACACGGATAAAGGAGAGCTCAGCCCAAGGGTAGCTGTGCAAGAGAGTAGGACAACTCTAAATAAGTTTCCACCTACTTCAGTAGGTGATCATGAAAGGTAATCATTCAGATGTGAATGATTCTGTGTTTCTGTGTGTGTGTGTGTGTTAAAGGGCCAGGTATTTTGCCAGTAATACTAGCTGGTAATAATCTTTAATCCTCTTGATAGCAAGCACATTGTTTGGAGCATGTTAAACTGTCATTTTTAACAGAACACATTTTGTTTTGTTGTCAGTGAAAGTAATAAGGTTTTCAAATCCACTTCAAAATCCCATCAGATGAAACACGGCCACAATTCATCCAGCCCACCTCCATTAAATCAGGTAACTAATTTTGTGTTTTACAAAAACATTTTAAGATGTGAATGGAAGTTCAGTTTTTTTTTTTCAACAATATTTTTCAATACCATTATATAATATTCAGGTCACCCTTTACAGTCTACAATGAAATTTGGTTTTCAGTCTGTACTATTAGCACACAATTTTGCATCATACTTTCTGACACAAAACTATAATACTGCTGTAAAGCCTCTGTTCTGTCAATACTCGCGTGTCTTATTTTCACTTATTACCAACAAGCGCCCCAACGGGAAGGACAGCGCTCGCCAGTCTGAACAGGTCAGCCCAGAGACCATGAAGGAGATTGTGTTGGATACGAAGAGCATCTCCGTGATCGCGGCCAAGCGGCGATCGCACATTCAGGCCATGGAGCCGGCCAGTAGGCTGTCCATGGCCAAAGAGAGGAGCCTGATGTCAGTGCAGTCTCTGGAGGAAGGGGAGGAGGCCTCAGAGTCCCAGCGCCCGGTTAGCATCGACAACCTGGACCTCTCCACCCCCGATGAGCTGGAGGCCAGGAAGGCTCCACCCCGGGCTCCAGGGAGCTCGCAGTCCACCTCCAAGAAGGACCTGCCGAAAGCCAGCAGGAGGAACAACTCCATCGAGAGGCGCGCGCGAAAGAAGCGGTCCAAGTCTTTTGAGGTCAACTCAAAGAGGGTATGCTCTTGATGGCACACTAAAATGAAATGAACCTTTGTGTGCGCCTAGATGTGCTTGCTGGCTGGCAGGAAAATCTTTCAGAGCAATTCTATGAGCCCTTTCATATGTACTGTGCATGAGTATAATCAAAGATTTAGGCTCTTCATTACAGAACCCTTGACTTTAATTGGGATCTATTTCTCAGAAAAATAAATGCTCTTTATTCATAAATAATCACTTTATAATTTGGAATTATGAGTGTTTCTGCAATATCTATGCATTATTTATTACCATTAATTTATTGCTATTGTGAAAGTGTTGCATTAATTTAATACAGTTGCATTTTCATAAGCAAGGCACCAACATCAAAAGATCAATATATTTTAGGCAAAACAGTACATCTACTCTGCAGTAAGGTCCTTACCTCTGCTTCCCATGCTAGGATAGTATTACCTCCTTCTATGATGTACTACAGTTCAATTATAGGTTTGATGTTGTCATTTTTATGTTTTCTAAACAACTAAGTGACAGGTTGTATTATATCCTTTAGACATTCAAGATCAGTGCCTCCAGAAATCCAGGTCTTGAAAGTATTTCAGACAACAGACTACATTCACAAAATGCAAACCAAATCTTGCACAAGAATGTGGGAAATCCTTCAACACCACCAGCAACCAAGGTTAAATATCCCATCTCTCATCACACAGGTACAGTGTTTATGCATGTTAAGTTAATGCCGTTTAATCATTAGCATTACTGATTATAACGTTTAATGTTGTAGCATAGTATGAAACCTGCAGTAATTTCAAAGTTGCTCAAGGTAGAGTTGCTCAAGGTAACAGGCCAAAAACATTTAAATCCCAACCAAGCCATCAGAAAGCATGTAGACCTAAAGGTTCTCCTTTATGCCTTTGTGGTTGAAGAGAAAGGCAAGCAAGCTTAAAACAGATATAAAATACCTAGCTTATAAACTTATTGACTGATGGGCAAAAGGGGAAAAAATGTAACTAACAATTTTGTATATTTTAGTTGTGTTGTGGTCTGATCCTCTAGTGGGGAGCCAGTTGAAGAACCCTGGAAACGATCATGAATTGAGGAAAACAAAAACAGATCTGTCTGCCAAGCATATATCAATCATGTGACTGCACTTGCTTGCTTAATTGCTTGCAGTGTATACTCTGTGGTCTTTAATGGCCATCACTGTGTGTGATAATTATTATTTATTATGCTTAAGGGGAAAGCCAAATCCAGAAGCTGGAGATGCATGGTACTCCACCCAGCACCATTCACCAGAAGAATGCAGAGGGAAGAGGTCAGACCATCTACAAACGAGTCAGAGGTCTGTGTGTTAGGAACCACGCTCATTCTAGAAACAATTTAGAGACTCACATTCTTCTGCCTTAGTATATGCATGTAAAATCTGATAGTGGTAAATGAACCTTGTTTCATTATTCATTTTTTAGGCCCTTCAGATATCTTGAGCAAAAATCAGTTGCTTCTACAGCCTGGGAATTTTAAACGAACAGCCAATGCCAATGCAAGACATAAGGGAACAGCTGAAAGCAACATCAAAAGTGAAACTCGCCACAGAAAAGGAGCACAATGAATTTTGAACAGCAGCCTACGTTTTCTTTGGATATGCAAAGATGTGTTCCAAAAGGACAAATGGGTTGAAGGAACACTCTAGCTGGAAAGAGAGTCATTATCCGTCATCAACATTTAAGTCCAAAAGAAGCTTTACAGTAGTTTTGAAGCAGCTCTTTTGGACTCTTTTGGACAGTGAGTATTAACACACTGATGACATAATTCTGAGCGGCGACTGTAAACTATTTAGCAATATTTTATTGTTTTGCAAGAAAAAACATGTGCATGAGTGAGTCATTTGTAAGTACTCTGTGGCTTTGTTCATTTCTGTAGAAATTCTCTTGTTCAGTAATATATTGGAAATACAGTTGAGGACAAAATTATTAGCCCCCCCTGTAAAGATGAACAAAAAGGGTTATAAAAAATTCACCGTTTGGTGAATTAGCTTAATCTCACACTGAAAAAACAAGAAGAATCCAACCTTTAATTGACATTAATTTATTAAGAGAAAAAAAAATCCCTCATCAAGAAATAATTATTTTTAACAAAACCACACTGGACACAATTATTGGCCCCCCTGCATTTATATATAGAAAAAAGTAATAATTTTTTATATTTGGTCACATATCCTTTGCATGCCATGACTTCCTGATGTCTGTGACCCAACAACATCAAAAGACTCTTGATATCTTATTTTCTGGTACTGTTACAAGCGATACTATAACCTCTCTGCATTTGAATGGATCTCTATGGGAATTGGGGGGTGGGACTAGATTTAGCTGTAAATTATTCTGGAACAGTATGGAATACATGGTTGGTAAAATGGCTGTAAGTCAACAAGGGTCTGAGGTATCAAACAAGCCTTAAACAATCACTCTGCTGCCAGATATGCAGTAGATATGGATGGATCACTTTAAGGGTTGTTTCTCCTGACAAATTTTCCTATTGAACTCTATGGAAAAATAAGTCAGGAGAAGAAACCCTTCAAGTTATTCATCCATATCTACTGCATATCTGGCAACAGAGTGATGGTTTAAAGCTTGTTTGATACCTCAGACCCTTGTTGACTTACAGCCATTTTACCAAGCATGTATTCCATACTGTTCCAGAATAATTTATTTATTTACAGCTAAATCTAGTCCCACCCCCCAATTCCCATAGAGATCCATTCAAATGCAGAGATGTTATAGTATCGCTTGTAAGAGTACCAGAAAATAAGATATCAAGAGTCTTTTGATGTTGTTGGGTCACAGACATCAGGAAGTCATGGCATGCAAAGGATATGTGACCAAATATAAAAAATTATTACTTTATTCTATATATAAATGCAGGGGGGCCAATAATTGTGTCCAGTGTGGTTTTGTTAAAAATAATTATTTCTTGATGAGGGATTTTTTTTTTCTCTTAATAAATTAATGTCAATTAAAGGTTGGATTCTTCTTGTTTTTTCAGTGTGAGATTAAGCTAATTCACCAAACGGTGAATTTTTTATAACCCTTTTTGTTCATCTTTACAGGGGGGGCTAATAATTTTGTCCTCAACTGTATGTACATATTTTACAAATTTAAACCAGTTTTGTAAGAAAATGTATTTCAAATTTTATTTTCAAACCAACTAATGGTAGTAATTTAAAACATTTTAATAGTACAATTGTTTCAGAAATAATGTAGCATGTTCTGGATTTGTTTATTAAAAGAATAGTTCACTTTCTGGGGTTTTTAGGATAGGATTTATTTGGATTTAGTGTGTTTTTGATTGGCCCAGACAGTTTTTATATGCAATGAATGATATTTTAGAAACTTAAAGAAGTTTCTGATAGCCAGCTGGCTTTACAGTAGCTGGTAAAGGGGTATTTGCGGTTTTGTGGTGTAAAGCAAGGAAATAAACTCCAAAGCAACTGGTACAGTGATGTCATGTTTGTAGATGCTGTACATATAAACTAGTTCAGCCTCTGGTAATATAACATTGCTGTACAAGTCAGCTTTGGAGTTACTGAAGTATGGACAAGTTGTTTTGTGGCCTGATCTTGTAATGGGGAGCCAGTGCAGTAGACTGGAAATGAGCATGAATTGATTAAAACAAAAACATATCTGCCAAGCATATCTGAATCACATGACTGCACAAACCTCTCTTGCTTTGTTGCTTGCAGATTGTACTCTGTAGTCTAATAACCATCGGTATTGCAGGTTGCATGCACCAAATGAGAAAGTTCCAACTGAAAATGAGACTAAAGAATCTTCTGAAGAATAATAATGTATTAACAATCTGTGGAGGCATACTATTGCTGTACAAGCTGCTTTGGAGTTACTTGAACTGTGCTTTCTTTCTTCAGGACACAAACTGCGAAATTCCCCATAGCCGTTGTAAATCATAATTCAGCTGGTTAACAGAAACTTTTCTGTATCTGAAATGTCCTTTATTGCAAATAAAAACTGAGCCAGTAAAAAACAGACTGAAACTGAAATCATCAAAAATCCACAGCATGCAGACTATCCTTCAACATCAGGTAGGCCTATGCGACTTTTATGTTAGCACCCCCAGTTAATGGGTGGGAGAATTATGTCGGATTTCATAGATATATTTTTAAATGATGCTTATAACTGGACTTAATTTTGTAATGTCATTGGCTATGCCCAACTGAAAAAACCCAGAAGTGAAGTAGTAGCTACACATTGTAAAACCGGCAGAATGTAATGTAGCTAAACTAACTATATTTTTAATCGATGTACAGTTGTCACTAATATTGATAAGTGCAGTCAACAGCACTTATCGATTCTGAATTTGCATGCCTTTTTAGGCTAAATGTTAGCTAGTTAGCTAGTCACTACCAATGCATCATTGCATATACACTGCCTGGCCAAAAAAAAAGTCGCCATTGCATCCGTCATGAATAGTTCCCACTGTACAAGCCTCTGGAGGCAGTGTTATGATCTGGGGTTGCTTCAATTGGTCAGGTCTAGGCTCAGCAACGTTATGCAGCAAAAAAATTAAGTCAGCTGAGTACCTGAATGTACTGAATGACCAGGTTATCCCATCAATGGGCATATTACAGGACGACAATGCCAAGATTCATCGGGCTCAAATTGTGAAAGAGTGGTTCAGGGAGCATGAGGAATCATTTTCACAAATGAATTGGCCACCAGAGTCCTGACCTTAACCCCATTGAAAGTCTTTGGGATGTGCTGGAGAAGACTTTACGGAGTGGTTCGACTCTCCCGTCGTCAATACAAGATCTTGGCCAAAGATGAATGCAACCCTGGACGGAAATAAATGTTGTGACGTTGCATGAGGTTGTCGAAACAATGCTATGATGAATGCGCGCCGTAATCAAAGCTAAAGGCGGTCCAACGAAATATTAGAGAGTGCAACTTTTTTTTGGCCAGGCAGTGTAGATCTGACCCAGAATCTTAGATATGTTGTTGGAGGTAGACGCAAATTGAAAAGCTATGAATTGACCACGTGATGAATATGCTGTTTGTCTGGACTACTAATGTTATGATTGTGAGAGCTATCAACTTAAAAGTAGCTAAGTGGCTATTCAAGTAACTGTGCTAACTGCACCGATTGACTTAACTGCACCGATTGACTTAAGATAAACATTGCATTTATTTAGCTAGCAAATGCTCTTATCCAGAACGATTAAGCTACAGTGAAAGTGAAACACCAGCAACTGCATGTGCAACATAATTCAAATACTAAATGTAAGTTCTGCAATAATACAAAGCAATAATACAAATCAAATAGATAATAACAGTCATATTTGGCTAGCATCCACATAGCTAGCTAAAACCATAAAGCATGCTATAACAAAATTGAAGTAATTGGTTACATAAGTGCTAAGGAGTAGGAATAGGGAGATGCCAGATGAATTCCAAGATTAATTATTTAAGATGAGGTGGATCTTCTCTCTGCATCCGGAGATTGAGACTGTATTTTCTTTTGTACTACAGCTATATTAACCATTTCACTGAACTGCTGTGGGATTGCTATAATTGTTGCTAATTTGAGCACAGTCCCTTGTTGTACGTCACTGGCCGAGATGTAATTTTTATTATTTTTTTAAATGGAGAAAATATTTTGAAAGAGTCGTGATTTACCTCGGTTTCTCTGTATTTCTGCCCTTGCAGCCAGGAGAAAACAAATTTGTATCATCCTCTCCACCATGGTAGCTCCCTTAACCCTTGTGTGGTGTTCGGGTCTGTGGGACCCGTATTCAATGTTTACTAAAAGAAAAATTATACAATTCATAATTTTTTCAACCTGAGACTCATTGGCCTTGGCTCATTTTCTGTGATGAACATGTAAAAGAACACAAAAATCACATTTTATCACAAAAAACAAATATCACTTTTATTGATAAATGTGATCTAGCAGAGGTAAATGGTCAATATTAACCATATATGCTGCCTATATTGCTTGTAATTGAGATAAAGTCAATATCTGTGAAGTATTTTTACGTAAATTGTTATGGCTTTATTGTTTTAAAAACCCAATAATGTTGTGGGTCCACCAGACCCGCGAACACTGGGTGAGTAACAAAAACACGAACACCACACAAGGGTTAAATATATAACCTGAAAGTTGTACTTTAAGACAAAGCAGGGCCTTCATTTTATGTTGTATGTATAATTTATGTAAATGTAAGATTCACAGTTGAGTCCTGATAACTGCATGTTGTCAAGATTATGTCATGACGCTATACATTTAGCCAGAGGTATATGCTGCGTACTATGCAATAAAATAGTATGCAATAATCTGTTATGCAGTTAGGTTAGCATTATAGTAATGATGATATTACAATAATGCATAAAGATTTCACATGGAATCTTTTAAACAACAATTACTGCTTTGTGGTATTCAATATTTACAATTTATCATGGACAAAAGTGTTATTTACAAATGTGTACAATTGTTTTTGGACAATAAAACATTTTTCTCTCAGAACTTCTACGTTTTGCTCATTAAAGATGCGTTTATTTCCCCCCCAAAAGATGTGTTTCTTCACTGCTAACCAAATAGCTGCACCAGTTAATCTAATAAATAGATTTTTGTTCTAGACATGGTTCAGGCAGAATAGTGGAGTTGTGTTTGGCTAAATGTTCATGTGTCTGGCACTAACTGCGAGTGGGACTGTGGTGGTGTACCCTTGAGCAAAACAAAAATCTACCTGTAAGGTTACATAAACATTTTTGTTAGCTTTTTTTTAAAAATATATAGTTTATGCGTATGAATGTGCATTTCGTGAGAGCAAATTATGTTGTTTTTTAATCGGTTTTAGAGCAACATTGCTAAACCGTGACATATGTTTGCTGGTTAGTTTCATCCATCCCGCCGGTCTTAATGGATCCAATTAGTTTCATTATCCTGAAACAATGGCACCTGTGTATTCAGAATTCCTTGATGGGAAGACATATGTATCATGTCATACCCAAAATAACATGCTATGGACAGACTGAGGAAAAATACTGGATTATTATGAGCAGGCTCAGTTCACGTAAAAGACAACAAAAATATTTCGGTTGTACCCTACACCTCGACAGATTAACTCCAATCACACAAACGACTGAAAGCGTTTACTTTTCGATATATTCTACATAGGAAATCCTTAGATTCAGATGTTAAACATCCTACATCACTTAGCCTATCACTTATAACACCTAGCCCTATATCGTACCCTGCAATACGAGCACCTCCAGGCTATTTGCTCTCCACTAATTTCAAGTAGCGAGTAAGTGCTACTGGCTGAGAAGGAAATGAGGTAAGTCTCGCGAGCTTGCTCCCAATATCTTCCCCGGGGTTGTGTGGCAAAGCAAAAGCTCATACATCCGTCCGCTCTACCATTGCTGCCGACACCTCTAACAGTCAAGATAGCGGGGAACCTGGAAACGGAGGTAAACCTATTTCGACGGAATGATAATCTAGCATTTACTTGTGCGTTATAATTTATTCGCGATAATTAAGGTTTCAGAAAGCGCATCACCACATGCAGACAGCTAGCCATATTTGAAGATGCTGACCCGGTAAAGGCTAAAAAAACACAGTAAAAACACCGCTGCAGCTAGTGCAGCCTATGCTTTTCAGCGAAAGGACTCAAGCCAAGGAAAAGCGATTGTGGATTCATCAGCACTAGACAGACAGGGTGCACTATTCCGGAATGATGAAGTGGTTCGGTGTCGCGAAAGGAAACTTAAATATTCGGCTACAACCGTTCCGGTGTTATCTGGGGCACGAAGTATGTATGGTGCTATCACTCGGGAGAGGCGGATTTCTATTTCAATGGTGTTTGAGGGAACAGCCGCAGAAAAGTCGAATATAACTGTAGCTAGTTACATTGGGTTTTGTAGTCAAAGTAGCCTATTACATAGGTTTCATCTGAGTGGTTATTAACGTTGTTTATCCATTTCTGTATCATTACTTTCGTGACGTAGACACTATTTTACTAGTGCATCAAATAGGAAACCGTGTAAACATTATAACACAGAGACTAAATGACTCCGTAGCGCTCGATATTTCTCTCATCGATCATATTTCATTGTCTTAAAGTAACAATTATTAATAATAACTGCAATAATAATTATATTTGACTGCGAAACGCGATTTTGCTGTTGACCATCCTTGGATTTTTAACCATACAATAGTTCCATACTTCTAGTTCTACTACTGATAATAATTGTCTAGCCTAATTTATTTATGATGGTTGTTGATAATGATGATGATCGCCATCGTCATCATTCTCATCATAATAAATAACAAAAACAATAGAACAATAAAATAAGTGATTGTCTATTATTCTTACTATGAGCATTATTATTACTGTGATGGATACTTCAATGTCCTTTTCAGAATCTTTATTATAAAACTCCCTTCCCTCACTAAATTACACTTCAATATCATATTGTATCCACTAAAATAGAGGAGACCTCCCCAAATACTGACTATAGCCATCATGTCTTCTATGTTCCTACATTCCTATAAATACATGCACCTCTTATAAGCTCATTGTAACGTCTAACAAATATAGCTATGTGGCAATTGTTTCAGGGATACAAATGTACAGTGTTTTCCAGTACCAGTGTATTTAAGGAGTGAAAGGGGAATTTAAGTAGACCATGATAGGACATTTGATTTGTCTCATTTAATAGGCTTCTAACTTCTGTGCTCAATCCATCAAGAGCTTAGACACACATTCATTTTTCCAAAATGTTTGCCAGCCTTTTGGTCTCGTACGAAAATGACCCCTTTAATCAAAATTACCAAATGTGTAATTATCCTCTGGCACTTTAGTAAAAGGTAAAACTACATTGTGAAGTAAACCACCAATGTGCATTTCTTTCTGACAATCATTTTTGTATGCTGTTAAACTGTTACTGGACCCATTCCATCCTGGCTTTTTTCCATCTATTATTATTGAAGTGTATTTTAGCAAGCCTAAGGTATTGACAAGCTTCAATGGCCTCAAAAATTGGCTAAATATGGAAAAACTATTATATAGTATTGAACAAACACTTAGTATATGACAGTATGTGCATTTATTCTGATGTTTAAAAATTAAGCAATCATAAAACAAATGAATGTGAATGTTGCTTTTCTATAATTATCATGTTATGCAATGTGCAATTCCCTGAAATATAAGCAGTTTCAAAGCAAGTAACACCAGTTCAGCGTTCAGTGATATAGCACTGGGAAAGGAATCTATTTAATTGACTGGTTTACAAAATAAAGGTTCTTTCATCTTTGGATTAGAAAACAGGAATTCCCAATAAGATGTCACCATGAATGAAAATGTTAAGTAAATGAAGGACATGCATACCTCCAAAGAAAAATGTTTGTTTAAATCTACAGTGCATTAATATGAATGTATTTGTCAGCATAGTAACATTTAGGGAACGTCATCCATTAAAAGTTTAGAATGAAAAATTAAAAAAAAAAATAATAATTGCGCTCACGAAAATTGTTCTTAAAAATATTTTGCTACAGTTGATGATTGAGTAGGTCTGCATCTCCAAATGAGTTGCTGTGATGTATTCCAAGCATAGGTATATATTAAGTTAAGGACACTTACAAAAATGCCATTCAGGCATGTGCATGCAAATATTGTGATATTTGATACACTAGTAATTGCTCATTGTCTAGCCACTTGATTAATAGGAGGGAAACCTCTGGATTTTCTCATAGTTTCTGCAATTTGGAATGTTTAGAATGTTTTTGTTGAGGGTTTACAAAGTATTTTGAAAACTATTATTTGGCTATAACCACTTCTCTGGTCACAATATGTTACAATAATTAAGCATATTAACCTTCCCAAACTCTATTTTTAAGGCTGTTTTCATGAATTTACACTAATGCTTCCAGTAGTGTCAGGTTCCATGTACCATAGGAAATGGTTCAAAATGAAAATAAATAATTAAATATACGGTAATATAAATATATGGTAATATACACAAGTACAACCTAATTGCCATAATTAGGTACTTGACTTTAAATGTTCCTTTAGTGTTATTAAAAAGCTTTAATTCATCCACTTTTGCCATTAGGAGTACTAAATAGCTATATATTATATGTATCATGGATCTCAAACTCATATCCTGGAGGGCCAGAGTGTCTACTGATTTTCAGTGTGCTGAGTGCTTAAGTGCTTATTTTTAAGTCATTGATTGGCTAAGGAGTCCACCCACCTTGTTTCCAAAGCCTAAATTTGCCTGCTGACTAAAAGAGAACCACAGAAACCTGAAACCACTGCAGCCCTCCAGGACTGGAGTTTGAGACTCCTGGTATAGACCTGCATGATGCCTTCAGCAATTATTCCTCCTGTGCACATATACATACGTTTGAACATAACCTCAGATGTGGTTCACACATTCCTGCTGTTGGTTTTATTCAGTAACAAATAGAACTCTGTTTAGCCAACATCAAGGAATAGCAGTTTGACTAAGATTTTAGTCAGGCAAACATCTCCATACTTTGAAAAGAGATTATTGTCCACCAGTTTGTCATTACGAAAACAACTGCTGAATATCTGATGGTCATGATAATGAAGGTACAACAATGAACACAATCACACGTAAAGCTTCCTTCATGTGTAGTTTGGGTTGGAAACCTTTTACTTGAATCTTCACCATAATTAAGAGTGCAAGACGAGAGCTGCTTGTGTCATGAGGTTGAATAAAGGTTTACTCACAGCTGGAGGTGGGTTCAGTTGATATATTTTCCATTCAGGAGTTATAATATTATAAGTGTCAGCATACTCCTAGAGGAAAAGAAAGTTATATTCCCTTTTACTGGCTCCTCAATAAATATAAAGCACTAAAGCAGGGGTTCTCATATTTCACAAGCCTTTGACCCACTTAAGTCTGCATTTTCCGTCACTGCCCCTTAAGAAACCTCACATTTATATATGGAATACTTTGCTAAGTAACTAAACTAAATACTCAATGACCAAATAACCTGCAGGTGACTGTGATTAGACCGCTTTTTGAGTGTGACGTTTTCACTTAATTTACAGAATTAGTGCCAAATGTGTCACCTCTCTGGGCCGTGCATGTGCATCAGCCATAATCTTAGTTTATAATCTGATACGCATAAATTGATTGCAAGACATTGTCGGCCGCTACTGATACGACCCTGATGTCGAGTAGAGAGCAGTGTTTCAACCCTTGAATTTTGCTCCTGTATTTCTCTCTGCAAAGCTGCTGGATAGAATCAAAGATTGATAGTATAATGTCTTTTATCTCTGACAACGCGGAAGCCCGTAGCAGTGACATTGATTTGGGTTTGTTTTATGTTTAATGCAGGGCCTGCACACTGGAACAATGCTCTCCTCATGTGGAGATGGTGGTAGCATGGATCTAAGATGAGAATGAAAAATTATCTGATTGGCTCATATAAAATGGGAAAGTCAAGACTTTTTCGCATTTTTTTAATCCTGGGGTCCCTTTTTATGATCCTGCTGATTATAATATATTGGGATGATGTTGGAGCCACACATTTTTACCTTCACACCACTGTATCTGGGCCTCACCTCTCCCATCTTCCTCCTGAAAGTCAGTCCACCTCCAAGCACAAAGCATATGACGACAAGGGTAACTCCTTCCTGTCGGACATTGATGCCTTCATTAACCAGTTCCTGGAGGGCACCGTTGAGCCCAGTCAGCAAGCGAAGGAGGATGTTGCCCCAGAAACATTGCACAACCAGTCTGGGGAAGCGGGGAAGCGGGAAGAGAAGTACGTTCCGAGGCGGGAGTGGAAGGTCCACCTGACTCCCATCTCTGTAGAGATGAGGCAGAGGCAGGAAGACAGGAAGCAGCTGATCCACGACCTCTGCACAAACAGCACCCTTGACTTCCTGGGAAAGAACAGGACATTCGATGACATCCCCAACAAGGACCTGGACCACCTGATTGTGGATGACCGGCACGGAATCATTTACTGTTACGTGCCAAAGGTAGCCTGCACCAACTGGAAGCGCATCATGATCGTGCTGAGCGAGAGTCTCTTAGTCGACGGGGCTCCCTACCAGGACCCTCTGGACATTCCACAAGAGCACATCCACAACAGCAGCCTCCATTTTACCTTCAACAAGTTCTGGAAGCGATACGGAAAGTTCTCTCGACACCTGATGAAGATCAAGCTGAAAAAATACACCAAATTTATGTTTGTGAGGGACCCTTTTGTCAGGCTGATTTCCGCATACAGGAACAAATTTGAGCAGGTGAATGAAGAGTTTTACAAAAGATTTGCCGTCATCATGCTGAGAAGGTACGGCAATTACTCCGACCCCCCTGCCTCAGTTGTTGATGCATTTGCGGCTGGGATTCGCCCTTCGTTCTCACACTTTGTCCAGTATTTATTAGACTCCCAGACTGAAAAAGAGATGCCCTTCAACGAACACTGGCGCCAGGTGTATCGCCTGTGTCATCCCTGCCAAATCAATTATGACTTTATTGGGAAGTTGGAGACCTTGGACGAGGACGCAGAACACTTGCTCCGCATTCTTCGGGTGGATAATATTGTCCAGTTCCCTGCCAGCAACCGCAATAGAACAGTTAGCAGCTGGGAGCAGGATTGGTTTGCCAAAGTCCCCTATGAATTGAGACGAAAGCTCTACAAGCTTTATGAGGCTGACTTCAAACTTTTTGGATATTCCAAGCCTGAAGAACTGTTACATTAGTGACAGTGCCTCCAAATACAGTTTCTTCTCGTGTGTGTTTTTTTTTAAGAACTTAATTTAGTTTAAATGAACCGTCATTGTCTTTTCTTCAAAATATGCATTTATTGTGTGGTGCCCACTAACCACTTTGAGGTAAGTGAGCCTTAATGCATATGGATACAATACCCATCCAGTGATTTGTTCTAGGGCATTTAAAATGGTTGTAGTGAGAATTTGGTGCATTGTTTCTTTTACATCCTCAGCATGTACTTTGCCTTTTAGCAACAGGCAAGGTTGGACTCACATAAAACTAATATAACCTCCTAAATGGGGGTATAAGCCAGCATTCAGTAATTAACAGGATCTGGAGACATGATATGGATGCCAGAGAAATAATTAAATTTAGTGTAATGTCACATGGCTTGCAGAACATGGAGGCATATTTAAAGCTAGAGTATGCAGTTTTCCCCCACATTTGATGTCACAACATCCCTTGGCCCTGCCCACAGAGAAAGAGACACACCCTCACCTCACAGACCTCGTTGTGAACGTGAAAGTCTGCTAGATACAATTGCGGGATTACAGATTGGTATTTTACAGTAAAAATGTCATCTAAAATTCCAGGTAAAACAACAAAATATTTTCTGTTGTTGCATAACACTGAGTTTGTGTAGTGTTAGTCTGAACCAGGTATTATCTGGCTACAGCTGGTAGCTATGCTTTGGTAACTTATAGCCGCATAGTCAGTTTGAGCAACGCGATCTATAAGACATATAACGTTAGCAAGCATGCCCTTCTTCCAAGAACTAGCCGCTGAATAAAGTAACGTTATCAATAATACCAATACCAACCTAGCTACTATTCATTATAGGTCATTACAGTTGTCTGGCAAGCAGAAAGTCCATTCATGTTGAAACTTTTGACCTACCTGTCCAGTCTGTCTTTAAACCAATCTGTGCCCGAAAATCTCACCACCTTCTGAAATGAGCACCTACAGTATGTTTACTCCAGTTTTCGAGCGAGCTTTATCCAATTCCCTTTTATTTTTCTTTCCGTGAAATACAGTACCAGTCAAAAGTTTGGACACACCTACTCATAGGTTTTTTAAAAGTTTTTTTTTACTGTTTTCCACATTTTAGAATAGTAAAGTCATCAAAACAATGAGATAACACATTAAATTATGCAAACAAATAAAAAAGTGTTATTTTAGATTCTTCAAAGTAGCCACCCTTTGCCTTGATAACGGCTTTGCACATTCTTGCCATTCTCTCAACCAACTTCTGTGGTAAACAGGTGATGCTATCATGACTCTGTATAAAAGGATATCGAAATACTCTTGATACCTTATTTCCAAGTAGAATGTGCAAAGCTGTTATCAAGGCAAAGGGTGGCTACTTTGAAGAATCGAAAATATAAGACGTTTGGTCTTTGCATAATTCCATTTGTGTTATCTGATAGTGTTGATGTCTTTACTATTCTAAAATGTGGAAAACAAAAAAATTTCTACGAGTAGGTGTGTCCAAACTTTTGACTGGTACTGTAGCACCAGTGTAACGGGTCGCTGTGAAATGTCTAGCTGGTGAACTGGCTACTGGCAAGGTCAAGCTCACAGTTGATTGGTCTGCGATGTGGTCATGGTCGTAAGCCACTGTTTTGAAAGCTTGTTTTTAAAACAAAATTCGGAGTGAATGGTTTTAGAATGCAGAATTTGAGGGTATAAACAGTCTATGGTGCTGGATTTCTCTCAGAACAGTTCTTTCTATGATTGCCTGCAACTAAACATGACTGTTCCCCGATATTTAAAAAAACAAAAAAAAAAGTTGCATACTCTAACTTTAAGATGCATTATTATGCATTTTGATCAAAACACAGCACTCAAGCATTCTTAAATAACGAATCACAAGTTTGGTTGCACTTTTCATCTCATCATAAGAGTTCATGTTTAAACATTACATAACATTACAATTGTAAATTACGATTACCGGAATTAGCTCGGTATTTGCACCATTATCACAGAAACAGTAGTTATCAGCTCTAAAATGACCATCTGTTTTGAGAAGGTTCATTATACCAAGGGTTGTCCTTTTTGTGGTTGTTTTGTGTCACTCTTCATGTATATTAGGTTTGGGGCCAATTGTCCATAGTACCAGGAATTGCAATACAGTATTTGGGGGAGAAACTATTCCTAAGACAATACTTACCTGTATATATGGGTTAAAATGGGTAAATTCCTGGTTAGGCAACAGTATATTAGCAGGCTGCTCAGTGGTCAGTGCAGAGTAAATAAAATGGCAGCCTACTGATAATCCTTATGATATTCTGCAGTCCTATAATTGATGATGTCAAACATTAATGGCCATTTTTAATTGTCTGTATTCTCATGGAATTGCCAATATCTCTACCTGAAATGTTTTTATTGCAGCACTTATGCAAGATTTTGCTTGTTGATGGATTGATAATTGGATCATATTTGGGTAAACGCTTGCATAATATGGGTCATTAGTTTTTATTTCTTAGGTAATGGAACTCTTTGGAATTTTAACCTGACACGTGCCTTAAATGTAGATTATAACAATTATTTCTGAACCAGCCAATTATGTCTTTGGAAAATTAATTTAAACATCAAGTTTTCACGAAAGGTTCTTGTGACAAAGTATAAACTTGAAGTGTCTTAAATGTCTACATGTGACACACATACAGTAAACCTTGATATGTCCATATATGGTCGTTCTCTTTCTGGCTCCTAATTGAGAGCTTTGATGTCTTTGATAATCTGTATTCTGAAATCCAACATATAGCCTATGTGTGATAGACCCCTTTTGCACTGTGGCTGTAAGGAAGACATTCACCCAGTGTAGGCAAGATTAGTTATACTAATTAACTCAGAGAAACATGTTTGTTTCCCCGTTACATTCAAATTCTTTCATATTATTAATGTAGATGACTCTACTGAAGGCATTGCTTGTGCTGAAACATAGGTCATATTTACTAGGAGTTTCTTATCTTATAAATTTTACTAGTATTTGAGCAGTTAACTTGTACAGTATGTAGTCAAAGGATCACTTGCTTTTATTTGACCAGCGAACCTTGGCAGAAGGAAAAATGGAGAAGTTTCTGCATTGGGTTGTACAGTAAAATACTTGGTTTTTGATGGCTAACCTATGTCGTACAATGGTTTGAGGAAAGATGACCATTACATTTTTTTTTACATTCAGTTCTTCAGATGTTTTGGCTTTGAAGATCAAAGAAATGATTGGTGCCAACCAAACGGGCAATTCATTTCAGCACGATGGATATTTCCCACTAGCGTTCTCTGTGATGATGTCCCTGATTACAGTCTGGGTCATATTGCCCATCGTTTATCTTCAAAGATGGAGCCGGTCAGCATGTGGTCGTTGACTCATTTGCCCATGCTTTTATGTAGGGACTGGAACTGCCATTTAAAGAAACAAATGCACTGAAATAAGTGTTTTCCTTACAGAAGGCATTTTATACCACAGCCAGGTCTGTGTTACATGTACTGGTGGCATTTGATATTCTTCATATTTCGGTGTTTATTTCCCATAGGGTATAGGACGATGGGTCATGGCACATTTAGATGGGACATGGTCGCCATTAAACTGATACAAAGAAAATAAAATATCCTTGTATAATTGAAGAATACATTAGAACCCCAGGCCTTCCTCAGGTGTGTAATTCTAACTGAATGATGATGGTGTGTGTTTGCAATCCATTTATTTATCCAACAGAAGTTGTCGACGGTGGTACAACCTACCAACTTTGTTTCCATTTTTAAATGTGTATTATTCCAAAAAAAAAAAAAGAAAAAGCCAGAGAAAAACACAATGACTACTCCCATTAAATGGCAGTTATATTTTTTGGAAAATCAATTTATTTTTGGACTTACCGTAGACTTTGTGGTTCAATATGTGATTAAAAAGTACTGAATTTGTAGTGTTTTTGAGACAAAAGGGTATTGTATGTATTTATTCATACCTCTCTGCTGGCTTTGAAGGACATGCAATGGATTGTCAATGGCGACATCCAGGTTGTGAAATGGATGTGAAGAGAAAATAACATGTCACAACTAACAGACAATGAAATTGTTCACTGCAAACTATAGGCTAGCAGTTGCGACTTTAAAAGGATTTTTTTTTAAACGTATTTCGTGAATGGATTAATATTTCATATTCGGTGAATAAAAATGCAAACGTTTCTTGGAAGCATGAAAATATCATTGTTGCGAAACAGCCGTAGAGTTAGCTTGTTTTAAAACCCATTACACATCTGCTTTTTGCACAGAAATCCTTCATGTTCAAATGAAAATGTGTAGAAATGTTTGTTAATAAGTTAAGTTGTAGCTGCAATGTGTCAGTATTGTGTTGAGCTCAGGAAGCGAGGGAGGGTGTAAAGGGAAGTGAGACGACGGCTAACTAACTGGTGTGAGTCTATTTTCGTCAGTACCGTGCTGTGCTGTGGAGGGGGAAGGTGGGAGACGCAGTGTGATGTGAAAATTGAGGCCAGGTCTAGTGGGTGAACACGGTATGAAAGAAATGAATGATAGTCTCCTCAGCCCAACACGCCGTCAGGGTTAGATGCACACAGCACAGGCAAGAGCAAGGAGTCGTAGCACTGTAGTACCCACTAGGTAATAACAGTGCCTTTTCTACAGGGGGAAATATGATGTTTACATGTCAATTCTTTTCTCTTTTTTTGCTGTATAAGTTACATTTCTTTAATAAATAAAATGTAGTTCTTAAGGAAGGGAAATATTTTAATAGCTGGAATATTTATGCATCATGTATGTTTTTTTTTTTTTTTTACATCACAGTATTGGCTTCATTGATAAGGTATTTGAATCCTTGTGGGACCTACTAGTCCCTTATGTTCTCTAGAGAAAGAGGACTGTATTTTATTTCTTCTAAATAACTGAGATGCTTTGTAAAAAAAAGGAAAAAAGGCACCATGGTTCTTGCTGTACTGCAATGGTGACATCAAAGAAAACTGGTGTCCAGAATTAACTGATTGCAAATGTTTTTTATGAGGCGTTACAGTATACATCCTTGACAAGAGAGGACATGATATCAGTTGGACATTCAAAAGGCGCAGGGTGATTCTTCATTGCATGGACTGCCTAGCAGTAATGGAATTAGGAATGTTTACTGGTCCTGGGTGTGCGTTTCTTACATTTTTTTCTGACTGAAAATAGGTCTGGATGTCTCTTGTTGCATCATCATTTCAACTACCTGTGACAATATAAATTTTGCAACTATTTATTTCAGTATTATTTATCGCTTACCATGGTGGTTATGTTCACTCCCAAGAAAACTGAATAGAAGCAAAAAATAAATGAGAGAAAAGATTACAGCTTGCTGCATGGTGTATGGCTTGGCATTTCTATTTGTTCGTCAATTTATTAAAGTTTTTAAACAATGGCAACAATGTTGTGTTTTTTATTCCAATATATAACAGGAGAATTGGTGGAGTGTGTGCACTTATTTTGCCCCAGGAGACATCTTTGATATTACAGCAGGGTTGCCAAATACAACCTAATGCTAATGCTAATGCTAAACCCCAGTGCGCAGAACAAGTGCTGAAAAGCTGCATCTCACTCTGTACCATAATTCTTTACACCTCCCCCAACATTCTGGCAGGATTTAAATGACAGTGCACATCCCTTGTTTGTGGTGTCGCTCATAAGGGATTGTATTGTAGGTACAGTTAAAGCAAGACTTTCTTCAAGAGGAAGAAGCTTAAAACAGTTCTCCACAGTGAGAGAAATCATATTCTTGGACGTATTACGTATTATCAACACCTTTGTTTTCCCCACTGCAATACAGATGACACACAGCTGTGTGAATCGTTGAACCAGATGATGGGATGGTAAATTAAAATGTTCTGCAAATAGCCTAGACAATGAACTAAATGGTGTGAAGCCTTCTAATTCTTAATGAGGGCCAGATGAGATGATTTGGGATGCTTAACACAGAAATTCCTAAAGGAAAATGTAAATGCATTTCGTAAGCTACATCTTGCAGTGCAGGCAATCAAGTCTGCATACATTGAACTAGATCTGTGCTTTAAAACTTATACAAAAAAAAAAAAGAAATCCAAAGAGAATTTTTGCCCACCTACAGACGCAAAATCTCTCATGCAGCTTATTTTTGAGACTACTGCCTTCATATGAGGCAGATTAAACGGTACTCTGTACTACAGTGCTAAGTATAACACACAAGCTAGGACACTTACTAAAACAGCACCAATTAACATGGCTCATCCTGTTCTATCACTGGATAGAAAATGCATGTACAAGGGAAAAAAAAAAGGCTTTTCTTATTGGGCTGTAAATATCCTGTAACTCCTCACTGTACACAAGGTGGTTATGCTACAAAAATAGCAGAAAGTGAAAAATAACTGCAGAACCTTACTTCAAGGTTGTGTGGCCTTTTATGATCATTCTTCTCCAGATATGATTTACTAGCTACCCAGGCTTCAAACTGATTCAACATGGGAACATACTGTTTTGTATTCATACGTCTCTGTTCTAATTCCATATTCCTGGAATCACAGTCACAGTTAATGAGGAATAAAAATAGCTTCCAGTGAAGTGACCCAAATATGTTCCCATTTCATGCTGTGAATGGCTATGTGTCAGATATTCAAAGGAAAATAAGGCAGCAAATTCACTATCCGCTTAAATAGTGAAATAGTCATGGGAAAGTTTCAAAGTTAGTGAAAATAGAGTCTGATGAGAATGTATGCAGTTGGAATATGTACAGTCATTTTCTTGCTTTCTCAATGTATGGGGTTGTTACTGTTTTATTATTGTGTGTATAAATATTATATAAGAAGCACAGTACTTAAAAAGTATGCAGTTCAGTGGCTTAAAAAATATCTTAAGACAAACAGTAGTGAACTGTGGTGGGAAACAATTAAAGGGAAACTTAACTTCTAATAGAGCTCTAATAGAGAGTTCTCTTCCAGCCTCCTTTGTTGTCTCATTTGTGGTGCACTGTGTTTATTTTTTTCTTCTGTCAACATTAACAATATAATCATGCTAGAATCAACTGTTCATGCACTTAACCTCTCTCTTGCAATACTGAAATATACAAACACAGTGACATCACCCTCCTTTTCTGGAGTATTACGATAACTGTATGGTCAATATTGTGTTCTGTGATACAGCTACAGCTACAGAATGCAGAGTAATTATTGCTGTTCACTTAATGGCTATGCATACTGACTACATCTGAATAAACTTCAACATAAAACGTAAACAGCCAAGTAATCTGTTTATAGTGAGCTAATCATGGATCTCCCCAGTGAGAAGCAGTTACTAGTGCACACAGTGCATTATATAAGGCCTGAGTGTAAAACACGCACGCATGTATATAGGGAGTACAGCTTTTCGAGTCTGAAGCACCATGGATGGAACTGCTAGTTCCTGTACAGTACACAGCACATATGGCGTGTTTCATTCAGCCCAGCACAGTAGTTCCTTTCATTAAAAGAAACCAAGGGGAGGTTTTGGGTTTTCCCTGTACTTCCCTGCACTGCACTCAAAGAGCACAGACAGTGAAATAACTCCCTCACAGTCTGCTGCTCAAAATCACTGAAAGCTCACAACAGGAAATTTCAGAAACGTCTATCAAACAATGCTCGTCTTATCTTATTAAAGTAGACTGCTGGGGATATTAAGGGGATTTTTATTTTTTATTTATTTATTTTTTAATAAGTGTATTTTCATAGCCCATGTACTATGAAAATGGGAGTCATTCAAGTGCAGCGGGTTTTTGCAGTATTCAGACCCACAAGTATTCAGACCCACATTTTTGCCCCAGAGCTTGAAGTCATGACCCTTTTAGAATATTAATGAGTATTTATAGAAAATAATATTCATTAAAAATAATAAAGTTAAGATTGTATATATAGTATATATACAATCTTAACTTTATACACAGTGCCCACCAGAATTATTGGCAACCTTAATTAACAAGAGCAAAAAGTGCAGGATTAAATTCAGTTTATTGTTTATTGGCATCCCTGTATTTAGTACTTTGTACACCCTCCCTTTGCCAAGACAACACCCTCACTTTGCCTCTTCTCCTGTAATGTTTGATGAGGTTGGAGAACACATAGCAAGGGATTTGAGACCATTCCTCCATACAGAATCTCTCCAGATCCTTCAGAGTCCTTGGTCCTTGCTTGTGGGCTCTCCTCTTCAGCTCACCCCACAGGTTTTCAATGGGGTTCAGGTCAGGGGACTGGGATGGCCATTGCAAAGCCTTGATTCTGTGGTCAGTGAACCGTTTTTGTGTAGGTTTTGAGGTATTTGGATCATTGGAAGATCCAACCACAACCACCATTTTTAGCCTTCTAAAAAACTCTGGTATTCGATGCATCCTAATAAGATTACCAGGGCCTTTTAGAGGCCGTGAGCCTCTTATTACACCAATCCTTTGCCAAAAAGCTTTTGTCTCGTCTGACCATATTATCCGGTTCCAATGTAAATTCCTGTAGCATTTAGCAAATTCCAGGTACCTACGTTTGTGGGATGAGGACAGCAAAGGTGTTGTTCTGGCAAACCTTCTCAATAGCTTGTTGGCACAGAGGTGGCATTTGATATTACTTTTTGAGACTTGGTGACTGCAGGATGCAACCAACTTCTGCAATTCTCAAACTGATTCTTGGAGAACTTTTTGCCTCTTGAACCACTGTGCGTGGGGGTAAACTACACTTGCATCCTCTTCTAGGCAGGTTCATAACAGTCAGATCCAGTTGCTTTAAACCTCTTCATTATTGCCCTAATGGTGGAAATAGGTAGCTTCAGACATTATGCTATTTTTCTACATAGCCTAATTTATGAAGGTCAACAACCTTCTGTCTCATTTAATTTGCGTGTTCTCTTCCCGACGTTGATGGATGACTAAGTGGTTTTGGCCTGTGTGTCACCTCATATTTATATGCGAGTAAAACAGGAAGTAGAGAATGATCACATAATAGTTCCTAAAGAGTGTGCTTAACTATTTGTAACTATTTCTAGTGTTGCCAATAATTGTGAAGTATTTTTTTTTCTTTGAATAATTTTTACCAAAGTTAAAGATATATGTTTATCATATTTTGAGTGTAAGGTAATGCTGGTAAATGACTTTTTAGCCTTTTTTTTTTTTTTTTTTTTAAACAGTTAAATAACATTTTCCATGGATGCCAATAATTCTGGTGGGAAATGTATTCAGACTTTTTGCTCTAAAAAACCTAGATTACTTCTGCTGCAATAAAATTCACCACATTAGTTGAATGGTCTCTGGAGTCAATAATAATCACATGATTTTTGATTAATGAAATCTATCTGATCCCTCCAGGAGTCCCTCTGTCAGGTCATTCCACAAATGTGTCCTGCCGGTTTTGGCTTTGCAACAAATCCAATGCTTTGCATTTTAGTTGATACATGTACGTTCCAATTTGTCTCACAATTTATCTTAATTTGTGGGTTAGGGTTACTTTATGCAGGCCTAAAATTATGTGACTTAAGCTTCTGGGTGATTTGTTTATTAAGGCATGTTTATTTTGCAGTTCTGTAAACTGTATTTTTTTTAAAACCAGGGGTGTTTTTCCAACACTAGGGGGAGCCAATAGAGCACACAAAAGGACTAGTCCAGGAGTATGAAACTCCAGTCCTGGAGGGCCACAGTGTCTGCAGGTATTTCTGGTTTCCTTTCAATAAGCAGCCAATTAACGCCTTGAGAGCCAGGTATGTGGACTCTTTAGTAGCCAATCAATGACTTACATAAATCACTTGTATTGAAACCTTAGAGTACGTTTGTATATAATATGGGATGAAACGCACTGAAAACCAAAAACCAGCAGACACTGCGGCCCTTCAGGACTGGAGTTTGACACCCCTGGACTAGTGGATCAGCAGTCGTGCCAATTTAGATTTGCCTGTTTTATGTGGGAAAATCTCATCCATTTTCACACACCACACAGTTAGTATGGTTTTAAGTACTTCAGAATGCAATTGTTTTTGTTTATTTATTTTCATATTTCTAGTGAACTTCAGGTGTCTATGCAGTGCTTTCAGTGTGCTCTAAATCCACAGACGTATTTGCATGAAGCAAATATTGGCTTTCTATCATAAAAAATTATAATTTTGTAAACTAATATTTATCCTTTCTTTTGCCCCTGATTTCAAATGCCCAGGCTTTTTGTGTAGGCCCTTCACATTGCTGCAATGACGAGGGTCAATTGCACAGACTAGCACCCATGTATTCAAAGTCATGTTCTACCAGCCACTGCTCCTTTTCACTCTTCATACCACCAGCTGAGTTGTGTTGGAGTACTACACCGCCTTCACACAGACTCCGACACACGACAAACGATCGACTGGAAATCATTAATTTCCTATGGGAGTCGTAAACTGGCTTGCAAGGGGTTCCGACCCAGTGCGATGTGGAGATTTTCGTGTCCAAACAAGGCATTGGGTGAGTTGCATTTTTTTCATCTACTGCTGTGCGATACAATCCCACCATAAACCGGAAGTCATGCATGCAATATGACTGGAAGTCATGCATTTCAATGGAGAGCCGGTTCCCAGCAAGCTATAATGATGATGATTACGATGAAGATGATAGTATAAAAAAATGAAAATCAGCGATATGGATCATGTTCAAAGATCAGTCATTTTGTTCTTAGAGATTTTCTTTTGCTGTAGCTAACTGACTTATTGGCTGAATAGGTTAGCCCACCGTCCTTTTTAAACCACCCAGATGTTTAATTATTAAGCAATGTACACTATAGGTAAAATTTAAATTATATTAGGCTTTATATTATTTTGACTTTTTACATTTAAATGACCGGGTGCTCAGACACTGTGAGGATGAGCTTCTCTCCCGTTGTGCTAGACAACGACTCGATACAGTGAAGGTCTGCAAATCTATAGATGCATGCATGTACTACGACGGCCACTAGAGGGCATATTGCGACAAATGGATGCGGTGGTCAGATTCTGCGTGAAGGCAGCTCTACTCTTCATATGCAACTGCCACAGGCAGACTGCAGACAAGACACTTGATTGGGTAATCAAGTCCAGGAACTCCTTTGAGATGAGCCAGGGGAAACTGTTGATTGAAACCCTCCTTCCCTTCCTTGACAGCACTGCGGCCTATGGCGCAGCACCTCACATAACTCTTAGCCAGTCAACACTGGCATGGTCAGAAGATTCACCATGGCATATTTCACTGTACTTGTGCTTTAGTTGAATCTACGTTTTTTCAGCGGGATGTAGACTGCTGCCCGTTTTAAATAAAATAGCCTTCAAATAAAGCAGACAGAAATCTGTGTACACACAATATCAACACAACAACACTATAGGAATTTATCACATCTGAAGAAATTATGAATTCTCCCAAGAGAGAACGCAAGAAAGCACCACTGCAGTGCACAGCTATCTTCCTATGAGAGATTGAGTTTGTCTCCGACTTAATGTAATTACTGCTGATAAGAAGCCGTGTCAAAGGGAAGGGCATATATTTCCTGGCAGTTCGTAGTGTTGGAGCAGGATGTGTGTGTCTTTGACTGTAGGGAAAGGGTCAGTGTACAAGCCACACTGCTATCGCGGCAAGCGGTGCAATTCCTTATTAGGATTCACTCGGACAGTAACCCTGTCACAGAACCGCATACTTTCATCCAAGGAAGTCTGGCTTTGAGTCACACTGTGATCCAATTTTACTTTACTCGCCAGAGTGGGGAAGGAATTAGTCCAGAAACTCTCAACATAATCACAGTCACTAGGTGCCTCTCGCCCTGAAGCATGAGCACTCTTTAGATAAACTTGCCTGTGAGCCTGTTACTATTTTACACACAAAGCTATAAATACTACAGGAGAAATACATCTCTAACTCATGACAACTGGTAAACTGAGGGCCCCTGGTGAGTCATTGTGAAGTAATTACACAGTGGTGACCTAAGTAAACTTGGCTGAGTTAAGCTCACTGTACCCGACGGGGTGAATCCAACTACCTTAAGCTGCTGTGGACATAGGTATAGCCCATACTGTAAATAGTGGTGTCTGTGCTATAGCACGCAGTCTGTGCTTGTGGCCATGGGGATTGTCTGAGCTCATTCTGTCATTCAGCTACAAACAAAAAACCTATAGAACAAAGACGGCTTTCTTCTCCATACCAGTTATGATACGCTGATGCTGAAGGGAGTGGTTGTCAATTTCTCATTTTAAAATTACTTTTACTTTAATGGAGTTTGGATATTGCGGATACCATGTCTGTGTAAATATTATACCATTTTGTCCATACTCTCAGGATTATCTTCGTGAATAGACGTTTTTATATGCCATACTACATCAGGGGCAGCATCAGATAAAAGGAATCAGAGTGGAAAGACTGATCATCCTGATTGAAGGCGATAAATCTCCAGCTGCCTGAGACAGATGCATGAGGGTAGGACCAGAAATGCACGACTCAGAAGCAGTGGTAGTAGAAAAAGTCCCGTGAGGGCTTTTAATGAGGGAATGTCCAATGAGCGTGGTCAAAAAGCAAGCAAAGTTCATACACAAAAAATCCAACCAAAACCAATGTACAGTACCGAGGGAGAAGGCAGTCTCAGAATCGGTACACCATGCAATAGTCCAGTAACCAGAGTAGCTGTCAGCGGGGCAGAAGTACAGGCAGACGGTAGGCAGGCTCGGGGTCGAAGGCAATGCAAGAGTCAAGACCGAAATCCGCTCCGCGGGGCAAAAGTACAAAAGACAGCAGGCAAAAACTCGTGGTGCAGGCAGTGGTAAACAAAACAGAGGTCAATAACAATGGTCAATAACAGGCTTGGATCATAAACAAAAAGGCAGGCTTGGAAAAACACTCAAAAGTGCACTGACAAACAGGAGGCAACAATTTCGCAGAGACAAGACATGAACACTGAGCTTAAATGCAGGTGTAGACCGGTGCAGACACTTAGCTTGTGAGCAGCATGCGAATGGAAATCAGGTGTGGAGGGCTGACAAGGTAACAAGATAATTAGTAATCGTTAGTAATAAACCTATCCTGACCTAGCGTTAGTAAATGACATGCACGAGAAACATAAGGTAAACATGAACACATGGTTAGAATGTTAGTATTACCCAATCCTGATCTAACGTTAGTAGATTAGTAAACTAGACACGGGAGAATGAAACAATTAGGGAAGCGTGAGCAGGAGCAAGAGAGATAGAGAAAGCATGAACGCAAGGCTGCGGAAAAACACGAAAATGTGTATGCTAACAATGAACGGGAAACGTAACATGAATCAAATATAAAATGTGACATGACAAGACTAGAAAATAAATCGTAACAATAATCAAACAGGAAACGTGACATGACATGAAAATGAAAAGTAACAAGAATTAAACATAAAACGTGGTGTGACTAGACTAAACATAATACGTGACATTAACAAGAAATCTAACTAAGACAGAATGAAACATAAAACATGACATGACAGGCTAGAATTGTGACACTGCCACAAAACAAGGAAGGCCGATGGTAACTGATATCAGGAATGCAAGCTATCAGCTTTTAATTATCAACATCAAAGGAGACAACTGCCTAATATACTGTATATGGCTCAGTCTCCATTCTGTATTGTACAATATTGTACTGTGAAAACATTACAATGTAGTGCATAATAGCCTACTTAGTACAAGACAGTGTGTTATGGGTAATGGCCTCTTATTTTAAGTAGAATATATCATTAAAAAATAAAAATGAATAAACTGTTGTAATAATTGTGGTGGAGAGGCTTATACCTCAATGTAAAAGCCCAGAGAAGCATTCAGTCTTTGTGCTGTGGTTGTGTTTTTAATGTAGTGAGTCAGTTACTTTCTTTGGGTGTCACCAGATGTTTTATGTCAAAAGACGAATTATTCCATCTGTTGCTACTAAAACAAGAACTGTATGTAAAGTGAATATTACTCAATAAACTGCAATGAATTGATTCTGCTATTAATGAAGTAGGACATTAATTAACTGCTATTTCGTTTGTCCTTGAAAATATTTTAATTATAAATGTTAATAAAATGATAAAATTCCAGAATACATATTCAAAGTATGCAAGAAGCAAGCGCACTATTCAAAATATGCCAGAAACACTCAAATTTGAATTAGTTTTCCCCTCTGAAATAAGGTGAGAACAGATAATTTTGTGAAATGTGAAAAAGTAATGAGTTGAATTTTTACTGTTTAGGAGTGAATAATCATATGAAATGGATCCTCTAAACGAGTGACTCATTCTTCAAAGCAAGAAAAAAGGTCCTAAAAGTCCACATTTATTATTATGTACGTCCATAAGTTAGCAGCATCCACCTTTATTTTAGCTGTCAGCTGGGCATTGCAATCAGATGGGTACTGCAGCCTTTTATATTTATTTATTTATTTATTTTATGAGGGCTGGAGGATAATGTACTTAATTGGAAACTTACCTGCAAATGTGATTTATGGGCATGCTGTTCATTGACTAACTGGAAAAAATGTTGGGGCGCGTACAGCCGGTTAACTTATACATTACTTTTTGATTTTGGTTTGCTTTGCTTGATCCATTGAACACTGGGTAATAATTACGTTTGTTTGTATTAATATTGATGGTGTGACAAATTCATCAACTCTTCGTAAACAAAATGAATGTGTAGTTTAGGGCTATTTCACATGTGGCATGCAACGGGTGATCTCTTGGCCCTGTGGTCCTTTCTAAATAAGGAGGTGCCGAAACAAGACGTGCCCCTTATGAGGGGCGTGACCAAAGTGTCTCAGAGGTCCTGGAATGCAAAAAAAAAAAAAAAAAGAAGCATGGGAAGTGTTTTTGCGGAATGAGGTCCGGGTGGGGGGATGTACGGCGCAGCAATTGTGGACCGGGGCGAGGTGATTGCAGACCAGCAGCCGCCACTGACTGTCATGGACCTACAGATTTTGATTGATATTCATTCGGGACCAACAGTGTGAGGACACTACCAAGAACTGATTGTTTTCATAGTACATCAAGGGCTAATGCAATTACGATACTCGGTTTATACTTCTTATTCAAGAATACATTCATTTTTAATAATATAAGTTTAAAAAAAGTGTGTAGGTATTATTGAAGTTTAGTACTTGGTGTGTCTTGCCTTGATTACCGCCTTCACTCTGCTAGGCATTGATTCCACCAGCATGTGCAACACCTGCCCGATCTTGTCTTCAATAAAAATGTCTCTGAAGGTGTATTCTCCTGCTCCCTTAGATATCTTCAATCTGGCTGCAATTTCACGTAGGGATAGTTTTTCTTCCCTCAGGATAACTACCTGGCCCATACTGCTTCACTAAGCTCTCTTGCCGTTGCTCCAAACACCTAGAAAATAAAGTTAGATTAAGAGAGCAGTGTAATGTAAGAGCACTAATAGTAGCGACATTAATGGGTAGAATGGCAGATTAATTTGATTAATAGACGGTTTTAGTTGTTAATAGCCCAGATATTTGCATATTGAGCTTTAGGAACACACATTTTTTATATTTTAATGGAATAAAGGGTGTGACAATGAACAGAGAAATGCTTGCGTTATGGTGGATGAACCAGATATCCACATAGCTTCCCATTTTATATGAGCATTTCTGAAATGTGTTAAATTTTGGTTTGTGACTGTTCTCAATAATGTATTCTTGAATAAGAGGTGTATTAGAGTATGTTAATTGCACTATTCCTTGATGAATAACAAAAACAACCAGGACTTAGTAGTGTCTTCAGACTATTGGTGCCCACTGTACATTTTTTTCTTCTCTTTCCAGATTTGCCGGATCCATGCAAATAGTTCCTGGAACACAGGAAGTCCAGAACGGAGACGTGCCGGATCCTGTTTCGGCAGGATCCGGTACAAATTAACCACCGCCCTTTGGTCACTAAGAAGAAAAGTATCAGTCTTATTCATACACTTTTTAAGTGGAAAATGTGTGGCTCCATTATTAAAAATATGCTTTTTTCAAAAGAAAGATGCTGATAAATATAATTAAAGGGCTGGGTTTTGCCCATGGTCACAGTTTGGGAACCTATACGGCAAAATCCTTAAGATGAGTGTCTACTGCAGATCTAAAGGAAACACAGGTCTAGAGACATCATAAATCAATAGCCATCTGTAAACACATCAGCTCCAGAAAAATCTGCATCATCCTGACTGTGCAACCATATATGAACACTCAATATCAGGATGCTCCTAATTAAGTCCGTGAGTTGTGTACCCACTATAATGAAATAAGCATAATATGCTCGTTGGGTGCTTTGAACACAAGGAATTTTAGAGAAGTTGATCAATACATGACTGTAACTATAACCTGAAGTACTTAGGAGGGAACAAGTGAATTTTAATCGATCTGAAAATCAAAATAAACCCAATGTGCTATGACAGGATGGATGAGACAGTGTCCTTGGATAACTATGTTACAATTTTCCAACAAATTTGTACAGGATTGGCTTGTCCTAATGGTTGTCTATGTGAATTAATCTAAATAGTGAGGATGACAAAGATGCTTTTCGCTTCATAGAGTGGCCAAAGGGCTCACCAAAATCATTGCATTGCCCCTTTTAATGTCATTAAACACTTAAATGATAACAGCTGCAGGCCCGTTCTACAGCATTAATTCAATTTTGGAATTATTGATGCATTTCTTGGGAGATCACTGGCTCAATTAAGCCTTCTTTAATGTAGTTCAAAAGGGCAAGGATTCTGATATGATAATTCATATTCTCTGGTATGCACATACTGCTGCAGGGCATCCTTTTTACTTTTTTTTATTTTCAGTAAAAATTAATGAGCAGTATAACTGGCAACCAAATCACTGTCCTTTCTTGATCTAACCAAGAAGACTTTGCAGAGGAATATCTGACCAGCAGTATAAATATCTGGGCACTGTAATTGATGGCAAGCTGACCTTCGAGCTTCAAGTGAATGCTGTCTGTGGAAAAGCCCACCAGCACATGTATTTTTATCGTAAGCTTCGAAGTTTTATTGTTGACAATACTTTTATGAAAATGTTTTATTCCTGTTTTATCGAATCAGTCCTCACATTCACCTTTGCCTGTTGGTACAGGTCACTTACCCTAAAAAGTAGAAACAGATTGCAGGGTATCTCCAAAGTGTGCAGCAAAATTGCTGGCATGACCTTGAATGACCTTTCCCTTCTGTACAAGGTTAGGACCTTGAAGAAGGCCCAGTCAATCCCGGCTGATCCTAGCCACCCCCTGTCTAAGGAGTTCAAGTTGCTTCCGTCTGGCCGCAGATATAATATGCCAAGATGCAGGACCAACAGACTTAAGAACTCATTTGTTCCTGCTGCCATCAGCCTTTTAAATAACTCAATGTGATTTTTATATTGTACGTGTTGTCCATTTATTATTGTTTGTCTGATGGTTATGTGGTTACTGCTGGCTGTAAAACAAATTGCCCCTCTGGGATAATAAAGATAACCTTGACCTTCTGGAATATTTTCACACGGCTAATTCAATCAAAGTTAAAGCTGGAGTACGCAAGTTTGTAAAACGGTCGCATTTGTTGCCAAAACGTTGTCATTTCAAAGTCATAACACTCCTTGGCCCTGCCCACATAGAAATAGACACACCCCCAACCCCACTGCTTCCACAGACCTCGTCCTGAACACACATCCGAGTTCTAGATCCAGATACATCTAGATACGATTGCAGGATTACAGTAAAAATGTCAGCTACAAGAGTCCAGGTAAAACAACGGAATCTTTTTTGATGTTGCAGAGTTGTTGCATCACACGGAGTTCGTGTAGCATATTAGTCTGAACCAGACATTATCCGGCTACAGCTGGTAGGCTATGCATGGCTAGGCTATAGCCGAGTAGCCGGTTCTAGCTAACGCAATCTATACAACAGGTAACTTTAGAAAACATCTTCCAAAAACTAGCCGCCGAAAGAAGTAACATGAAGTATAATAGCAAACTAGCTACTATTCATTATAGGTAATTACAATTGGCTGGCAAGCAGAAAGTCCACTGGTAAATTAGTGTTGAAATCTTTTACCTAGCTACCTGTCCAGTAGAAACAATGGGAGCTCAACGTCTGTCTTTAAACCAATCCGCTCCCGAACATCTCACTGCCTTCTAAAATTAGCACGTATGTTCACTCTAGTTTTTGAGTGAGCTTTATCCAAATCTTTTTTCTTTTTCTTTGCGTGAAATAGCGCTGGTGTAACGACAAAATCGCCATTGTTGGTGAAACGTCTAGCTGGCGAACGTGCAAGTTCAATCTCATAGAGCAGGGGTTCTCAATCCTGGTCCTGGGGGACCCCTGTGTATGCTGGCTTTCGTTGCAACCGCAGTTGCAATCCCAGAATTTTAACAAGCTGTTAATTTTTCTTAATTAGGTGCTTGTCATGTTTGGAGGAATTATTCACCCTCTTAAGCCACATTATATCAGAAATAGCTATGGATGCCATGTAGAATAAACACCCCATGTTCACATTGTGCTATATTATTTAAAAAAGATAAGAAAATTATTTAACAGATCCATTTAAAGACTGATTTGAATCAATAGGCTCCTAATTGGTGAAAGTGTGGACACATGGCCACTAAAATTAACCATTTCGTAGATAATGAAGAATTCAAACACAAAGCAAATGATAACGAGCCAAACCTGCATTGTCTTAAGCTTAAAGAAAAAATTGAGTTAAACACATGTGTTCAACAACCTAATTAGGAGCCTATTGATTCACTTCACTCTTTCATTTGAGTGAAAATACATTATTTTGTAACCTTTTCTTATGTAATTGTTGCAATATAGCACAATAAGCACAATGTGAACATGGGGAGTTTGTTCTACATGGCATGCATAGCTATTTCTGACATAATGTGTCTTAAGTGGGCGAATAATTCCTCCAAACATGAAAAGCACCTAATTAAGAAAAATTAACAGCTTGTTAAAATTCTGGGATTGCAACTGCGGTTGCAACGAAAACCAGCATACACAGGGGTCCCCCAGGACCAGGATTGAGAACCCCTGTCATAGAGTAGCCTACTCAAGTGACTACGTCACGCTGGTTTCGGAAGTAAATTCCCCATTCATTTAGAGCGTAGACATTAACTAAAGCTTACTTTTAAACCATTTCTACTGATTATGTCTTACCGTTAATTTCCTGGATTGTTCAGTATAACGCCCGTTCGCAAACTATGTCGTTTTTCTGGACCAGCTTCGAGTATATTTTACGTTTTTGTATTTTTTTTGTGAACATACCAGCGCTGGCACTGTTTAAAAACTCCACGTCCCATAATTCCCACCGAATGTGCAGCCTTGTCTCCAGACGTTGTCATATAACGTTAGCCAGCAGTAGCACACAACAACGTTTTTAAACACTTTTTTTCTAACGTTAGCTAGCTAGCTTGAAGGACTAAAAGCTAGAATTGCTTTATGTGGTTAACCGTAGCGCAGTTTCTGACCTTGTTGGGCGGACTCCTCTACTTAGCAAGCAAACGTTAGCTCGTCTTCAGCGGCAGTAGCCTACTCCCATCTGCCACAGTCAGACAGACGAGATGATATCTTATTGGTCGAGAACCACCCGTGCGTTGCAGTGGTGGATATGTAGTCCGTTAAAGTCAAACTACATTCATTAAGGCATTACTTTAAAAAATTAAAATTGGAACATGCGATATATGGAATATATCCTTGTACCACACAGGCTAATCCAGGAACGTTTCGTCTCATTCTATAAATCAGATTTCAAGAAATAGTCGATAGTCTCTGAAGCCCATTCTATCTTCCATAGGGAATTTACTTCCGAAACCAGACTCCGCCCACTTGAGTACTCTATAGTTGATTGGTTTGTGACGTGATTTATGTCATGTGCCAAATCGTATGGAGCTCCTCAAGTCACCCAATGTGGGAAAAAAATGTGGAAATCCATACTCTCGGTTTTGCAATCCGTGAGTACAGTTTTGCAATCCGTACTCTCGGTTTTTGCAATCCATACGTACAGTTTTGTAGTCCGTAGCCTACGTACGGTTTTTGAGTGAAATCAAATTACCAAAAGAAAGACAACACAACTTCAAAAGTAGCCTAATATTTTAATAGATTGTGCGGTGCCCTTCAGCTGAATTTATAGGCTACTAAGCGATAATGGATATCCATCGCCTACTCTCGGTTTAGCAATTGTCTTTCTTTGGTGAATTATTATAGGCCCACACCATTTTATACTCCATATGGCAGTCTAAAACATGGTAGGCTATATCATGAATATTGACACGGCTAATGGGGTTTGACAGCACACCGCTTTCACGTCCTGTCTAATAACAACATCCCCTAGCCTTGCCAATATCCATGATAGGCTACCACAAGTTATGTGCAGACTCGGAAATGCAAACACCGTTTAGCAAAACAAACGATAGCTAAATAGCCTAAAAAAGAAAGTGTGTGGTGCAAGTTGCAACCGTACCATATGTTTGAGCCACTGAACTAAAGAAGATCCGTTCACATAATAATACTAACGTTAAGCTCAGAGACCCACGTTTCGAGCTACGCAAACAGTTTTTCTTTTGCCATGACATTTGTGAAATGCAAACCAGAGGAAAGCACACCTCGAACAAGAAAGTTGTTTGCTGTTGTAGCCTGCTAAAGCATCCCTCATTGCAACGCTCTGGTGAAAGGGAGGGCGTAAAGAATTTCCGGATAGTTAATCCTTGGCTGATAGGACTTTGATGATGTCCTGAAGTCCGTTTTAATCCCGCCCGCTCAAAACCTTGCCTGATCAATTGCAGGTAAAAAAAAGGAAGGCATATCTTAATTTAGGCACATCACTTAGTACTGATATTTGGGTTATGTTTATTTCACCCAGGATGACAACAATTAACCATTGAAAAGCTGAATCATCGATTTGAGTTGCCAGTCCCTTTAAATGATGTCTTCTTTCATGAGGCAATTTTTGTTATTTGACACTTTGATGTGCCACAAAGTTTGAATGACCACATTCTCTTCAGATTGTATATGAAAAAAACACAGGGCCAAGTTACATGAAATTATTTAAGACACATTGGGTAACTTTGCTTTGGAATAGAGCTTGTTTAATTTGTGTGGGCTAAGATAGCCAATATTGTTTGTTTTAACATGGCCTCATTTTGATATCAATAATTTTAACGGCAGGCTTAGATTTAGCAAGTTATAGTGACTTATAGATATTGCTTTGTATGCGGGAGTAACTTGCCATTTTTGTACATTGTAAACGTTTTATTATCAACTTGAAATACGTCTCGTTCCACTCCAGCCCGCAAATGACTAATTAGCCAATAACATTTTCTTTTCTGTTCCCCCCAGGCGATTCACTGGTGCACGATTCCTTGGTGCAGCAAGACAATGCATGTGGGATGTGTCTTGAGCTGTGTGCTCATGAAGACTTCTCTTTTTTCTCTATCCTTTTTAAGCAAGATACCTGTATTATGTATGCATCTTCCGGGTACAGGGGGCAGGACATTCCTCAGGAATTAATATAAGAGAAAGTTAACAGAAAAATAAGAGACTGTTCTTGCATGAGGCCCATTGTGTTTTCAGGTATGCAGAGTTTTATGATTGACCAAAAGGTTTATATTGGTTGCAATTAGAGGACCAGAAGGAAATGGTCCATCTTTTCCTCACTATTGAAGGAGGCTTTTTGAGGATTCTTATTCCCTGAAGAATAAATTGTAGACATGATACTCATAATGTCCCATTAGGCATCTCTGACTAAAAAGCAGAGTAGCTTTAACACAAATTCTTCTAATATACTCTGAGACTCATTTATGACTTTTTAGGTATTCACAGCGTATTTCAGGTCAGATTCTTATTAGGCATTCACAGCATAGCTGGGAATACCTATTCTTTCTGTTCAGATTCATAATATTATTCTTGATTGGTAATGGTTATAGCTCAGGTCCTGATTGGTAAGGGCTTTTTAAAATTTTGCGCACACATAGTAAGCAGGTGTCCAAAAGGTTTGGTACCACTTCGGCCACAGGGGGCGGTATAACATGCAATCAAACTTAAACGGTCAGCCCCACTGCCCCGTTTGACTTAGAGACTCCAAACTTGGTATTTAGGTGTCATTTTGCATGCTGAACAAATTTGCCTCAAGGACCCATAAGGTCAGTCCGGGTAGATTTTCCGCCATCTTGGAATTTTTGTAAAATCTTTGAAAATCTTGTTCTCCTGAACCAATGACACCAAATTTGATATGCATGTTCCATGGACATGCCCAAACATAAATAACATTTTGTGTTATGATCGGGTAAAAAAAATGGCTGAGTTTTTATCAGATTCTGACATTATTTAATCTATCACAAGTCCACTTCACAGTGGCCTAGGACCTCAAAACTTGGTAGGCCCATCCGGGACACTAAGTCTGGTATTGACAGCTCAAAGAACTATGACACAGTATGAATTTCAATTTATGCTATGCTAATCGCTAATGTTACAAATAACACATGAACAGCATCTATTCATAAACCATGACTCAGATTCACTCCAAATTGTCTCTTCAAGACCAACATAAAGACTGAGGAACACTGCAGTCAGACCCATTTATCCCAGCTGGCCTAATTGCACCAGCTGGGCAGGAACCTCAGGTGTTGCCCATACCTGTAACAAGGTGAGTGACTCCAGTGTTCAAATGAAAACCAAAACTAAATGAAATGGACAAAGGAAATGCCCTCCCACCGTAACATATGTCCCTACGTATTGCTCAAAAAGGGCCGTAACATATGTCCCTACGTATTGCTCAAAAAGGGCCGTAACATATGTCCCTACGTATTGCTCAAAAAGGGCCGTAACATATGTCCCTACGTATTGCTCAAAAAGGGCCGTAACATATGTCCCTACGCATTGCTCAAAAAGGGCCGTAACATACACTACTCACAAAAAGTTAGGGATATTTGGCTTTCGGGTGAAATTTATGGAAAATGTAAGTTCACGCTACAGTGATATTATACGTATCATGAAAGTAGGGCATTTAAGTAGAAGCATGCAATGGTGATTTCCTCATCTCAAACAATTTATTGAAACAAAAGCCAACAACAGTGGTGGGTATACCACAACAAAAATGTCAATGTCTCAATAACTTGTCATGTGCCCTTGAGCATCAATTACAGCTTGACAACGACGTCTCATGCTGTTCACAAGTCGACTTAGTGTCTGCTGAGGCATGGCATCGCACTCTTCTTGAAGGGCGGCCCTCAGGTCATTGAGGTTCTGGGGTACAGAGTTACGAGCCTCTACACGGTGAGTCAGCTGATCCCATAGGTTTTCTATGGGATTCAGGTCTGGAGAAAGTGCAGGCCACTCCATTTGAGGTACCCCAGTCTCCAGCAGCCTTTCCCTAATGATGCGACCTCGATGAGCTGGAGCATTGTTGTCCATGAAGATGAAATTAGGCCTGTGTTGTTCATGCAGGGGCACAATGACTGGATTAATGATGTTATTCAGGTAGTATGGGCTTGTCACTGGTACCATTCACAAAGTGTAGGGCAGTTCTGTATTGACTAGACACACCTGCCCACACTGTAACACCGCCACCACCAAAGGGTCGTCTGGTGACAACAGTGGCTGATGCATAGCGCTCTCCTTGACGTCTCCAACATCGTTGGCGGCCATCATTTCTGCTCAACGTGAATCGACTTTCATCAGAGAACAGCACTGAGGCCCACTGGTCCCTCGTCCAGCGTAAATGCTCCCTGGCCCATGCAAGACGATGACGCCTGTGCCTGGTGGTGTGGTCAGGTACCCTTGCAGGTCGTCTAGCACGCAGACCACGCTGATGTAAACGGTTTCGAATGGTCTGACGTGACACTTGGGTGCCTCTCACCTCCCTTAAATGTGCCTGGAGTTGAGTGGCATTCATCATCCGGTTCCGCAGGGCACTGTTCACAATGAAGCGGTCATCAGTGTGGGATGTGGCCAAAGGACGTCCACTTCTATGCCTTTCTGTGACTCTTCCAGTCTCTCTGTATCTCTGTTGCAACCTGCTGATGACACTCTGTGACACTCTAAGCTCAGTGGCCACTTCCCTCTGAGAACATCCTGTTTGAAGCCTCGCAATGGCGAGGTACTGTTGATCAATTGTTAGGTGTCGTCTTGGTCTCATGATGTCAAAATGTGAACAGCATGATGAAGAGGACTGTTTAAATACCAATTCTAATTGAACGAGGAAATTTATTGGTCGATTCATGGATCAAACACCTGTTGTTAATTTTGCCGTTCAGCTCCTTGTTAGAGAACAGCAAGTTGTGCAAAAAGTACTGAAACATTGAATAGTTGGACATGTGCATTCAAAAGTTTAGAGAAGGTCAAATTAATTTCACCTGTAAAGGTTATAGTGCATTTTAGGTTCATCCTGAAATTTCACCCGAAAGCCGAATATCCCTAACTTTTTGTGAGTAGTGTATGTCCCTACGTATTGCTCAAAAAGGGCCGTAACATATGTCCCTATGTATTGCTCAAAAAGGGCCGTAACATATGTCCCTACGCATTGCTCAAAAAGGGCTGTAACATATGTCCCTACGTATTGCTCAAAAAGGGCCGTAATATATGTCCCTACGCATTGCTCAAAAAGGGCCGTAACATATGTCCCTACGTATTGCTCAAAAAGGGCCGTAACATATGTCCCTACGTATTGCTCAAAAAGGGCCGTAACATATGTCCCTACGCATTGCTCAAAAAGGGCCGTAACATATGTCCCTACGTATTGCTCAAAAAGGGCGGTCGCGCGCTGAGAATACCTTTCGAAGCTGCGTGCAGCTTTAATTCTATATCTTTCCTATTTCCTGTACTTTGCATACCTTCTGGGTAACACTTTACAACAAGTAAACAACAACAACAACTCATGCCTTAACTAATGCATGACTCATCATGATTTCATCATGAAATAACTGTGTGCGGCTCAATATTAATAAATGATCAAGGCATTGTTAGTTCATGCGATTACTATACACTTAATGTATCATCAATTAATGAACACAATGTATTACTTAACTGTGAGTTAATGTTCATTAATTGATGATACATTAAGTGTATAGTAATCACATGAACTAACAATGCCTTGATCATTTATTAATATTGAGCCGCACAGAGTTCATGATACATCATGCATTACTTCATGCATTAAATCATGATGGAATCATGATGAGTCATGCATTAGTTAAGGCATGAGTTGTGTTCCCTTATTGTAAAGTGTTACCAATTTTGGTGCAATGGCCTTTGAACACTGTGTGAACCTTCTTTTATTGAATGTGCTGTATACAGTTGGAATGACTGATATGATTTACAGGTGGAAGGAAAGCCATGCAATTCAGGAAAGTATTAAAAAACCATCAGCTTTGCCCACCCAGATTCATGCTATCAGCAGGAGCAGATGACAGATAAAGAGAAGGATCCCTGGAGTAATGAAATTTAATGTGCTCTGTTGGTTAAATTTGCTAAATAAAGAAACAGAAATGTGGCACCGTACTGTCTCCATAGACAGGAATCTAAAACAATACATGATCTCAGCTGAAGACTGGACATGTGTAAAATGCATTTGCATTTCTTTTATTGTTAAAAATACACACACACATACAATGCCCTTTGCGCCCTTTTGGATTCCCAAGGATATCCTCACAGACTGAGGGATGTCATTTATACTCACTGTCATGAAAGACCTATATCGTACATCAAATTGTACCTCAGTACATCATCCACAAACTAATGGGTTAGTGGAAAGGTTTAGAAAACCAAGTTTATGTTCCAGGAATTAATTGATGGCAATGGGTGGAACTGGGACCAAATATTACCCTTGTTCACGTTAGGCACTTGGGAGATGCCCCCTGCAGGATTTTCTCCTTTTGAGCTTCTTTATGGCAGGAAACCAAGGGCCTTCTGGACCTGTCTAAGGAAGCAGGGGAGGAATAACCCAGCCCACATTTGAGTCTCACTGAGCATGTGACAGAGATGCAAGAGGGAATCACCACCCTCTGTGCTACTGTCAGGGAACTCAAGGAACAGGCCCATGAAGCTCAGCAGTGAGTATGCAACCAGGGAGCACAATTCAGAGAAGTCAAGATAGGTGAAGATGTATTGGTTTTGGTACCCACTACCGAGTGCAAATCTTGGCATTGTGGCACGGTAGTGGAGAAGGTGGACCCAGTTAATTGTTGTGACTGTCAGCCTGGGAAATGGAAACCAACACAGACATATTGTGAAGTAGTGATATCGACGGTTGCTGGCTAGGATGGATATAGATAGCTCTAGAGCCAGCGTAGGGATTTTACAAATAAACCACAAACCGGACCTGTACAAATAATTTTAAAAAACTGGACATTCCAGACCAGACCTTTGACCCAAAATACACAGTGAAACTATCTGGATGGATAGATAGCACTCTGGGTATGTAGAAACACATCAAAAAATGTTTTTTTGGAGAACTGCCCCTTTTAACATCTCTCCAGTATACGTGCGAGGGGAGGAGATTTGCTGAAAAAGACGTGCCAGCAAGATATGCAGATTCAGTGTTTTCATTTAATAATTTTTTTCTGCTCAACTTTGTTCAGGAAAAAAAGGCGGTTTATGTCTAGTGCTACCATTACAATAGATGATTATGAGAAATACAGCATCTTTCACATAAATGGATGTTAGAATGAATGCATGTTATTTGAACATAATATCGCTCTTATTTTCCTTGGTCTAGCCTGCTAAAATGATCAAAGAGCTGTCATAAAAAGAAAAAGATGTAAAAGTATGATTGACCGTCTGTATCATATTATACAAGTTAAAGCCCATGATTTCAATCTCAGGTATATAAACCCCTCCAGATTTGTGGTGAGGTGACCACATTTGTCTAACAATATAGTCCAACAGTGAATGTTTTCTTGTGTTTGAGGGAGAGGAGGCACGTCTGGCAAGGAAGGGAAGGGATATAAACACCAATATTAGATCTTTTGATTGACAGTGTCACATGTTAATTCTTGTGACAAAGGATTGCCTAACACGGGTGTGTTATGGCCCGACCATTAAACTCTCATGAATTGCTACTTGAATGTTGGTTATTTATGAATTTAGGCCTTTCTCATTGTGCACTAATTGTAAGTCGCTCTGGATAAGTGTCAGCTAAATGCTTAATATGTAAATGGATGGCACAGAGCTGGGAGACTAATGTCAGAGGTACATGGTGGTTCCTGACACTGCAAACTTTTTCCTTTTTTCGCTATTCACTGTGAATGTCATATATCACATCAGCAGCCCTGCTCAGGGCTGTAAATAAACACCAGCCTATTTCACATATTTGGACTCATGTGTTTCTGTGCGAACTCCCTTAACAGAACTTTTTGGTGAAATTGAAATGAAAATGAATTCTTTAAAAAAAACGCTTTTGTTTTCCTATGTCTGTTGCATTCCTTATTCTTAGATATTTTTTCTGTAAGTATGCCATACTTCAATCTGAACTTTTGCCATTTGTATACAGTGGCACATAAAAGATTGTGTTTTTAAAAAAAGAATTTCTGTGGGTGGTTTTTAAGTAAACTCCCTGTCATATTTTATTAACGGAGAGATCCCTCTGTGGTCTTATTCCAAGTGAAGTGTCCTCTGTGCTGTTTCTGTCTGTGTCAAAAGGGCAAAACTTTAATCTATAAGTGTGATACCTTAGAAAAAGAATAATATATGAGTATAAATCACTGTTTTATTATATCTGTCATCAAAAGGATCAGCAATTCAATTTAATATATGGAAAGAACCATTAGCCATCCCATTGAGGCGTGGAGTAAGCGGGCAGCAGTATGATCCCCACATGGAGGCTGCAGTGATTCAGGTGACAGTGGAGAGTGTAGCCTCTCTATGATGGATTGAAGTTGCCATGCCCTTGCAGTGCATCTGCTTGAAGACGATGAGGTCACAAGAGTTTAACCCTCTGAGGTTTAGAAGTGGATTAATGGGGTTGACTGACTTCATCAACAGGGAATCCAGGCACAGTCATTTGTGATTAATGTGTAGACCACCGGGCCATTGCCACAGCCCCCTGGAAGCTGACATTTTACATTTACAGAACAGCTGGGTAAAAACATGATATAATGCCAGGATAGAATTAATACAATTAATGGGCTGCAGTGCAGCAATACAGTGCTAATTTTGACATTGTATTTTGTTTCTTTCAGTGGTGCTACATGCTGAGCATTATCCCCATGGGGCATAAACCAGCAAACTCAACCAGGGAATAGAAACAATTCAGGGCTTGGAAACAAGCAGAACCACAGAACTAAAGGAAATTTGCTATACAGTATGTCAGAGACTTATCTGGTAAAATAAAAAATAAAAAAGAACAACATAAAGCAAAGGGAATTAAACAGATTTAAATGTGATTGCATGGGAGTGGCACACATCAAGCAACCTCACTATATAAGACATTGTTCTCCGGCGAGTCAAAATCATTTTAATGGTAATGTGTGTGGACTTTCCAATCAAAGGGCATGCGCACTAGCATCCTTGTGACCCAGTCACAAACACATCGTTTCATCAATCACCTTTTTACATAAATGCGGTTCTATGGCTGTACTATGCATGATAAAAAAAGCAGATATCGAATTGGCAAAGGATCAAACATCTCTCAGATGTATATCTTTCCAATAATTTTGAATAATGAAACAGAAATATGGATCTCTTTGTCATACCATTGTGGAAATTGATTTTATTCATGCTTTCAAATGAAACATAGATCTCATAAATGCATATATAGTGGCAGAATCAATGGTTGGACAGCAGAGATGATTAAATTATACTTGCATTTTTCACATAATCCTGGATAAGAAGGGGGTCTTTCACATCAGCATGGAACGAATGGACATTCATTCATTATTAACACAAAGCTGAGCATTTTGAATTTGTGCAGTATTGTTTTACTGCCATGCAGAAAAAAAACCTTTCCTGGAGCGAATTTCCTGATTATATTACTTAGATTCATCATTTGTCATATTGGGGCATGAAACGAATGAGCGCTCTGACTGCAGTATAACCTGAGGTGAATTCCCAAGCACGTAAGTCATTAGCAGTGAGGGGAATGAACAATTAATTCTGGAGCAGCACCTGTTTTGGGAATGAAAATAAAAGGACTGCATTGCAATCATCCTTCATAAGCCTTTCTGACATCAAAGAAGCATCAAAAGCCTTCTCCAAACTGAAGGAGATTAATTTGTGGGAGTCTTCCTTGCGCAGTGCGACTGTTGTTACTTTGCTACTCTGGACATGGCATACAGTCTCTGGTCGGGCTCTAGTTCACTGACGACAAGAGGAGCACGTTCAATGTGAAATACTGAAGGGAACCGTTAAAAATCTGGAATTTCTCGCAACCATGCAGAACACAGTGGAGAGACTATTCGGTAAATGAATTTAGAAAAGAGCTTGAGAGAAGGCCACGGTAAGCCATTAACAGGTTGACTGATGGAATCACAGTGTTCACATCCCAGAGCCTGGAACACCCTCTAATTCCCCTCAAATTAAATTCAGCAGGTTGTTACACATCCAGCTAACCATCCTAAACAAACTGGAAATGGCATTAAGGATGTTGCAGAACATAAACCTCTCCTCATTATATAATGCTAAATGTGCCTTTTTGGCAATCACTGGTGGAAGACTAAGTGCCAATGTGTCTCTATTTTGGCAATAAAAATGAGAGGAATATGGAGAAAATGTGATGTAAGCAAATTGTACAGCAATTGCAGGTCTCTGATTCCTGACCTTGCCAACTATTACATATTACATGAATGTGAGCTGTGTCCCTAGACTAAAGTACATTGACTCAGATGTGTTCATTCAGCTCTAGTGTACATACTGCATACCATACTTAAATGGTGCATAGCTCAAAAACTCCACGTGGCTGTATTTTGAAAACTATATATGGTTGTCACAATCATGAAGATAATGGTTCATTTTTAGGAGCTTTCACCAAAGTGGGAGCATTTTGCTGAGTAGGGCTAAAGTATTTTTACAACCAGTTGTTGGTGTATTAAATTTTTCCTGTATAATAAATAAAATGAAAATGAAATGTCTTCTTGAAATCCATGTCTGCCTTCAAATCAAGGCTTTGCCAATATTACCTGATCCAGAGCAGTCACTTCCTGGTTGTTACAAGTGTTTCTTAGGTCCTGTTTGTTATAGTTCTGTCCCCATGCCCTTGCTTTATTACGATGAGATTGCATTACTTTTTTTCTTATAGAGCTGTCAGTTTCTTGTGATGTTCAGGAAAACCATGTATAATTTATATTATTTCTGTTCCTGATGATGTGGAAGAGGGAGACATTTTTCAACTCTCTGAAGCATCAGCATGCTTTCATGTTGTGGGAAATAAGTAAAGCAATTTCTTGTTGGAGAAGCAGTTACAGTAGTTGCTATAGCTTTTCTCATTGTTTAAAGAGGATGTCCTATGCAAATTCACTTTGAGCTGTCCTCATTCCAATACATACGCAGTACATACGTATATACAGTACATACATACTTTTAATGACCTTTGTGTGATAGTGCCATGATACATACAACGTAAATCCTTTTATGGCATTTTGATGTACTGCCAGTGAGAGAAAAATTAGGTATTTTGTAATTTCATGTAATTAGTGAAACATGTTTTATCTGATATCCAGTCAGACCCACACAACCGAAATGCAAAGAGCCTATTGCCTATTTCTCATATTTCTCCTAGTTTCACTTGTACATTCCATCATAACTCTCCATGTTTGAAAAATTGGGTGCAATTGCAATCCGTTCTCTTACTCACCAGAATGATATCCACCTGGCCACCACTTTGTCTGTCATTGCTAATCTCTATTTCTTACCATATCATGCGAAGAATCCCTTTGAATATAGGAAATATCCATTTGTCAACTGAAATTATTTCCCAGAAGAAAGTATTTCTAAAGTAATGATACACAGAGGTCAAACTGCTTCAGAAACTCATCGTTTGTGAAATTGAAGAATCTAAAAAAAACTATAAAGTTATTGAATTTAACAGCTGTGACTGAATGCAGTCATATGCCTATCAAAATCCTAATGTCATTTTTATCCTTAGGCATCATTCCTAACTGAAGCTTCTTTTCACACTGCTGTTTGTCCTTATAGCTGTTTCTTTCATAATTCATATTTCTGTTGTGTACGCACAACATAATGAACTTGCATTTGTGAATTATAGGTATGGACTGTCTGCACTCTGCACAGATATTAATTAATATTAATCAAGATTAATTGAGCTTGACCGATACGAATATAAGATGCATCAAGTCAAGTGGAGTAGAAAATAACCACATACATAATACTATCATACATAGACACATGGAGCCTCATTCATTCACCAAAGGGGTACAGTCACGTGATACAGGCTATAGGCAATTTGTCAGTGTCCGTTTGACTTTCACCATTTTGCTGTAGTACAAGTGAAATACAAGTGAAACATTGAACAGTTAATATTGGAAACGTCTTTTGCCTTTTCAATAAAATTACATTTGTTAATGTGAAAATAATAACAGTGTAATAAATGAAAAGTATTTAACAGTTGCACATTGTTTTTGTCGAAAATAAACTTGTGCTCTGTTGGGCTTGAACCCCCAATCCTCTGTGCGTGAGGCAACAACTGTAACCAGTAGGCCACAGTAGCTTCATGGAATACACAAAGCCATATAGCAGTTTTATCTGTGATTCTGTGATGTGTCCACATTAGTTTGAAGCGTTTTTATTGGGCGATAAGCTTGGGAGAGCAGGTATGCGATGTTGTTATCCAATGGGGAGAATTATTCTTTGAGGGCACGGAGGCAGGCAGGTAGTGAGGATCTATAGGCAGGAAAAATGGGAAGAAGAAGAATAAGAAGAAGAAGCAGAAGGAGAAAAACGGCCAAAATAACCCAAGTTTGGGGCTTTATTGTGTGGATGTGTGAAGTTGTATATGAATGCTGTGTGGTTACATGAGGTCAGAACATACAGAAGTTAATGTTTTTAAGAGCTGAGAGCCTGTGGTCATTGTGGTTACTTCTGTAGGAAACCCTGAAAAGTGCCAAACTCTCTGTGCTGTATAAGTATGGGGCATGCCCCGCCAAGCCGTAACTTGGCGGATGGCATACCTGCCATCCCAATTTCCAAATTTGTATCCTGCCATGACTTTACTTAGAGGGACACAAGTCAACCAAGTACTTAGGAAGTAATGGCGATCACATGTGAGAAATAATGATGAATTAATGATAAATGGCGAACACCTACGGGGCTAATTTACGCTCAGTATCCTCTTTATTAGGAACACCTACCTAGTATTATCTAATCTTTTGTTGCTGTAGCCCATCCCCTTTCAAGGTTCAACACGTGCATTCAGTGATGCCCCTCTGCTCACCACTGTTGCTAAGAGTTGGGTTTTTTTGTGTTTTTGGTCTCTTCTCCCAGAACTGCCACTTACTAGATATTTTTTGGGGTATCACACTCAACCCAACCCAATTTTTCCAACAAACATTCATGATTTGGGATTTGGCCTGTTTTTGGTGCACCGACAGCTGAGAAAAATGGGGTTTGACGTCTCTGGAAACAAGGAAGTACTGACCATATTGAGAAAAATGAGGTCTGACATCTCTAAAAACAAGGAAAAAATATCCAAATTACAGGCGGAAATCATCAAGCCTCCGGGGGCCAGTGCAGATAATAGTGATGGGTAATGAACTCTGCGATTGGCACTCACACCTTCTCACGCATAATGCACTGCATTTACAGGGGACACTCGAGTATCATAAAAACGAAGAAACGGACACATTTATTTGGACATTATCTGAACAATATTCTGGACTGTTTGCTGTTGAAATGAAACAAATTGTTTTGACTAATGTATGACATGTACATTTAAATTCGACTTATTTGGACTTTATTATTTTGTTTATTTTATTTTATTTTTTCTTTCTCAGACTGTTTTGTTATAAAGCAAATTCAGCTATGCTGTTGTGATACGAAATAATCTGTTTTAAACAAATGTATAATGTGAACATTCAAATTTGATTTGGGAATTGGGGCGGGACTTTGATAAGCAGTCTGCTTTTTCCCGTATCCCTTTTCGGCAGGTACTGTGTTTGTTCAGGGCATATTACAGAAATTGTGATGAAGTGTGACTATATGCGTGCCTAAATAAATAAGTAAATAAATGACTTTGTGTTGTTATGCCTCTTTTATGCATTTGGGTTTCCTCAGATTGTAAATATGTGAATGCATAAAAAAGTCCAAATGCAGAGAGCTTGGGTCATGCAGCATGTTTAGCTGATGGGAGCAACCAGTTTCATAATTTGCACACGAAGGGAAGAGTCAGGTACTGTTTTGCTGATCAAAAGACTTTGCTACCACCCTGCTGGTGGTGGTGGTGGGGGGGGGGGGGGGGGGGGGGGGTTAACTGGTTTGCAGCTACTTTGATGTTAATGTATGACTTAACTGTGAGTGTATGGTAATCACACAAACTAACAATGCCTTGATCATTTATTAATATTGAGCCGCAGAGTTCATGATACATCATGCATTAAATCATAATGAAATCATGATGAGTCATGCATTAGTTAAGGCATAATTTGTGTTCCCTTATTGTAAAGTGTTACCGCTATAAATATGTCAGTACTGCAAGATGGTGGCACCTCATCTCGTCTGTGTGAATAACTCCCCTGTGTCACCTGCATCATGTCCTCCCCTGCAAGGCTTATTTACATGACTTCACAGCCCAGTGCAGTGCTCTGCATTTTCTTCTTTACTTTATGCCATTCTGGTTTTGATGGTTAACTGACAAATGGGACTTGAAGAATTCCATAAAATTCTTATGTCGTGAACTCGCAGTGGTGTTTCACAGTGTGCCTGCTGCTATAGACATGGATCACATTTCTTCAATTACTGTACACGCCCATTATCATTGTTCCTCAGGCGGAACAGGTTTACTGACACTGTAAAATGTGTTTTTGTCATTATTAGGCTTTACTTAAGAATTTAACTCAATACACATGATGTGTGAAATTACTCTCAAGCAATTAATGCAATTTAAATCTAAGGAGAGCACCTTTTTAGCGTAATTCATTTTCTGTTTTTGCTGAAGGGATTGATTTCTTCTTTCTAACATTACTGAACTCCTTGAAGGCATATCCTGCAGATAAGAACCTGCGAAAAAGGCAATTTGTCTATTAGAATGAGATAGCAGCTCAAGAATCCTTCTGGCATGCATGGCTGGCAAAAGCCCATCTTTGCCACTTATATGAACAGATCACAGGAAAGAAAAATATTTTTCATGGCTAACCGATATTTTTAACTTGACATGAATTGTGGAATTCCATTTCACAACGAAGGGCGCTGTGCGAAGCCGGCGGGACAAGGCAATTTTTCATGATGTAGTACATGCGCGACAGGTATGCACGCCATTTTCTCACAGCGAAGCCGGGGGCATGAAGAGGCATATTCAGGTCGGGCGGTCTAGAGGGAATATTTGGCTGTGAGATGGCCTCGGGTATCTTTGGCTACCATAACCGGTAGGTGACATACCACAGCCTCACTCTCTGCCGTTCATTTACAAACATCCACGTCTTCTCCTGCCCTACAAATTTTTACAGTAAGCCTAACGTTATTAGGCTACGCTGTGATAACATTAGTGGAATTAGATAATTTAATCGATAACCATATCGCACTAGCTGAGTATTACATTATCTCATTCTACAAAAAATCATGCCCTCTGTGTTTTTGAGTAGGCTACCTATCTAAATTGGCTAGCTAGCTAACCTTAGCTAAAGCTAGCATATTATAAGCTGACCTTAGCTAACTGTTAGCTAGCTAGCTAAGTTTAGATGTGATTGGGATGGCAGGTATGCCATCCGCCAAGTTACGGCTTGGTGGGGCATGCCCCATACCTATACAGCACCGAGAGTTTGGCACTTTTCAGGGTTTCCAACAGAAGTAACCACAATGACCATAGACTCTCAGCCCTTAAAAACATTAACTTCTGTATGTTCTGACCTCATGTAACCACACAGCATTCAGATACAACTTCACACATCCACACAATAAAGCCCCAAACTTTTGCCGGTTATTTTGCCGTTTTTCTCCTTCCTCTTCCGCTTCTTCTTCTTATTCTTCTTCTTCCCATTTTCCTGCCAAACTGCCTGCCTCCATCGCGATGTTATCCAATGGGGAGAATTATTAGAAAGGATACCAAACCCGGACTACTTCGCTAGGACTAACCCGAGATAAGGAGGACTGGAGCACACAGAGCTCAGAGCAAAAACAAATATTTTAATACGACTGACGTTTCGACGTCAACGACGTCTTCTTCAGAGTCAAATGAAAATACAGACAATGCACCGGGAGGTATATAAATACCCTCCCATCAATTACACAAAGTAAGGTGCGCATGTGTAGGACTAATATATCTCGTCATATATACCACATACACAATGTTATCTTCTTTAACAGGGTAAAGAGAAGACCGACAAATGTCATAGGTAAATAAACTGAATAGTTGTCTATTGTGAACATGGCATAAAACAATATAAAATGAAAATCAAAAAGCCTGTACACAAGTTACAAAAAACATGAAAGATTCAGCGACTCATTTAACCCATTGGGTTCCACACTATTGAGTGTATGTATCCAGTACGCCTCCCTGCGGAGCAGTTGCTTAATAATATCTCCGCCTCTGGGTGATAGAGTAACTTAACTAAATTTTAGAGAAGAGAGGGGAGAATTATTTTATTATTATTTGAGGGTATGGTCCGTATACCTGCTCATCAAGCTTATCGTCCAATAAAAACGCTTCATACTAATGTTTTATAATGTTAATGTAGCTAATGGCTTCATACTTTCCAAGAAGCTACTGTGGCATAGTGGTTAGAACTGCAGTCTCTCACACAGTGGATTGTGGGTTTGAGCCCAGCAGGGCACATGTGTATTTTCCACAAAAACAATGTGCAACTGTTAAGTACTTTTAATTTCTTAGACTGTTATTATTTTCACATTGACACATTAACATACACTGCCCGGCCAAAAAAAAAGTCGCACACTGTAATATTTTGTTGGACCGCCTTTAGCTTTGATTATGGCGCGCATTCGTCGTGGCATTGTTTCGACAACCTTATGCAACGTCACAACATTTATTTCCGTCCAGACTTGCATTCATTTTTGGCCGAGATCTTGTATTGACGACGGGAGAGTCGAAACACTCCGTGAAGTCTTCTCCGGCACATCCCAAAGACTTTCAATGGGGTTAAGGTCAGGACTCTGGTGGCCAATTCATGTGTGAAAATGATTCCTCATGCTCCCTGAACCACTCTTTCACAATTTGAGCCCGATGCATCTTGGCATTGTCGTCCTGGAATATGCCCATTGATGGGATAACCTGGTCATTCAGTACATTCAGGTACTCAGCTGACTTCATTTTATTGCTGCATAATGTTGCTGAGCCTAGACCTGACCAATTGAAGCAACCCCAGATGATAACACTGCCTCCAGAGGCTTGTACAGTGGGCACTATGCATGACTGGTGCAACTGCGACTGGCAGTGTATTTTTATTGCAAAGGCAAAAGAGGTTTCCAATATTAACTGTTCAATGTTTCACTTGTATTTCACTTGTACTATATCACACCCTCCCCAAACCGGACGCTAGCTCTTGTCTGGTTTGGGGAGGGTGTTACGCTCTGCTCTTGCGGTCATGACTGACTGATTGTGGAAACCCCTTGCCTCGGCCAACATTTCTTTATTCATTAATTTCTTCACTTCAGCTCTGTTCACTTTATCCTTTTCACACATAACACAAGGTCACCATAATATTAACTACTAGGAAAATTAAGAATTTACAATAATAGCCTACATTAAGAATTGATGATAGCCTCTTTTAAGCTGCAAGCCTTTAAGAGATCGGATTTATAAACCGCCAATTCCCCAAACATATTTGATTCATGGTTAGTCACTTTAAAAAAAAAAAAAAGCCTCCGAATGTGGCTCTAGTCTACGCTACTCTGCTGATAATGTAGCCTACTGCAAGATTCTACTAAGATTCCTGGGAAATATGCATTGTCCAATTAAGCTTGTTCGCCAACGTTACTTCCTGCTTCTCGTCAGGAAGCAGAAACAAGCTAGGCTACTGCGAACGAATCAACCTGCATTATAGCCTACATTCATTGCACGACAGAAAACTAAACTAAACCTAGCTGTCCGGTACCAAAACATTTCCCGCAGGTAACATTCTACACTACCGGAAAAAAAACTCTGCTGTGCAGAAACTCACTAGCTCGCTCGCTAGCTCGTAGCCCACACATGGAAGGTTGGAGTTACGCATCCGGCAATCCAGTGTTGAATAGCCTAACTCTGCTGTGCTTATGAACTCACTAGCTCGCTCGCTAGCTCGTAGCCCACACATGGAAGGTTGGAGTTACGCATCCGGCAATCCAGTGTTGAATAGCCTAATGTTAAATGTATTTCATGGAATACTAATAGCCCTATTTTAAAACTGTATTTCCATATTTTACTGATGCAAACCATTTAGGCTGTACTAGCTATTTAGGCTGTATGTCTTTCAGCTAGAATGTGTTTGCGTCTATCCCATTGTGCATGCATGTCTCCATGTAGACTTGGTTCATTAATTTACATGCTTCTTCATGATCCATAGCTCAGGTGGTGCTGTTCATTGTATTTCATTACACATTAAATACTGCTCATCTACAAACTCTTTTAATGTAATTGTGTGCTGTCTGTAATAGGATAACTGTTCTCATTCTTGTCAATAGAGTGCGTTATGGTTAAGCGAATGTCTGCATACATTTCTTTGGAATGCATGTCTCTCGTCATGCATTATTCATCATTAGTTAGCTATAAAAAATAAGTGATATCAGATCAAAAACGTCTACGACATAAAAAAAGCCAAGTTACTCACGCATAGCCTACATAGCGCTGTTCATAAGTTCTTAATTCCAACTTGCAAAAACTAGGCCTGCCTTTAAAAGTCTTGATATCAAAATGTGGCCAAGTTACAACTAACAACATTGCCTATCGTAGCTCACACTAAATAAACTAGCTCTATTCCAAAGCAATGCTATCCAAACTTTCCTAAATTATTTAATGCAACTTGGCCCTGTGTTTCTTCATCTTTGCATGTGAAGAGATTGTGCCTCATGGAACAACATATGATTTCAAGAATGTTCACAATATCACATTTTGATATCAAGACTTTTAAAGGCAGGCCTAGTTTTTGCAAGTTGGAATTAAGAACATATGGACAGCGCTATGTAGGCTATGCGTGAGTAACTTGGCTTTTTTTTACATCGTAGACGTTTTTGATCTGATATCTATATACATTACACAGATGATTATCTGTTAAAGGAGAATTCCACTAAAAAATTATGTTTGTTTGTTTTTTTGGAAAAGTAGCTCTCAGCAAACTCTCTACCTGTAGTGAGAGCAGAGATATAGCCCCAAACTACTGTGCATGTACCAGGTACCTTCTTTACTGCGAACTACAACTTACAGTTTATGGGCAGTTTCAGACAATGCCAGTCACAGGTTGCCACTCCCGCTGAATACAACCGGAGCGGAGGGTCTGGGCATTTTACTACTAGGTCCTTCAGCTCCAAGTTAGCAACTAACGTTACAGTTCTACTGAAAAAATACCACCACCATTAGCTGGAATCTACATAAAAACAGGGGAAATACGGCCATTAATTTAGGAAAACACATTAATTTATCTACTTTTTTATTTATCTACTTTTGGTATTGTGAAAACATATTAGCTAGCCTAGCCAGTCTGCTACACTTACTCATTTCTACTCCCGGTCCTCTAACGTTAACCTTTAACATTTAACCTGGGTAAATGAGTGGTGTAGCCTATGTGTGGTACCTACCGCAACGCCAACTGAAATGGAAATGTTTGCTGCAATGAGTGGGACCGGGCACAGTTTCAAGCCAAAGCAGTCCCATGTTGTCCGCACGTTCAGCTCCGGATCCGGCTGTGTATTCGGGCTCAAAACAGAAGCCACCTACGACAAAATCGAATATATTAAAATTTTAGAAATGCCAAAAAGCTGATGTGTGGCTTAGCTACTGCATGAAAAACAGATTTAAAACCACAAATTAGCATCTTTCTTTAATGCCAAGAAACCGGTGGCTAACAACAGCTAACGGCACTAGCCCATAAAATGACATTGTTAACATTGCTTCTATAATCAAATGTTCAAAGTGAAACCGTTCCATTATTGTCAGCTCACTAATGATAGTCTACTTTTCATGGTCATGGATCATAATGTAGTTGACATTGTTCCTTACCGAGGGATTCAATAAGGCAGAGGAGATGTCAGGGAATGACAGGGAGGCCACTGAGTTGGATCATTTGTCCACTCTGTAACCGCATAAGGACAGCACTCGAGTCCTATTGGGTTTATTTTGCCAAAATATCTTTAGGAAACAACTTATCAATGTAATTTTCTGACATTATAATAAAATAGTAGCCTAATGATAGCTAGCTTGAACTACGATGTGTCCCTACTCAAAACAGTGACAGACTTAGACATTATGACATATAGGCTACCTCTACCATTGTTTTCCCCCTCGCTGGCTCCACCTACCCTTATGGAAAAAGAATATACTGCAGTATATTGTAAATATATCAAAATTATCATCACAATATATTTAAAAAATACTGCAGTATATTACATTTCCATATGGGTATGTATCTATGTAACTTATACGCCCACTTGACGCCACTGTAGTTTTCAAAAACGAGGAAGGGTAGAGGTGTATGTCATTATGACCTATAGGCTACCTCTACCAAAATTTTATCTTTATCTGTGAGTATCTCAGCCCAGAAATTATTTTGGCCAGCCACAGAGACTAAAGAGCCGTTCACACAGCAGACAGTAGACGGCAGGACGAAACCGGATGTCATTTTATTTCAATGAGACAATGACGACAAGACGCCAGTCGACGGCAAAATCGCCCATGGCAGGACGCACTTGCTGTAGGAATAAAAAATATTTTTATTTTTTATTTTTATATCCACCACTGCGGTAGGCTCACGTGCCGATGGAACGGAAGTGGTAGGTTTCAAAATGGATGACGACAAGTTTGTGCAACTTCGTGGTAGAGAACGAGAGGTGGGAGGAAATATGGAACCAAAAAGTTAAAAAAAATACAGAGATGTTGACAAAAAGGCTGCAGCATGGAGTGTTGTAAGCACTGACATGCAGATTCCAGGTAGCCTACACATTATAATTAGCTGTATTTTCAGAAACTTTTCTTGTATGATCAACTAGCTAGCGAACGTACCTAAACTAGCTGACATTATGATATCAATCAATCAATCAATATTTATTTATATAGCGCATTTCACAACAAGTTGTCACAATGCACTTCACAGCAAAACAGCAAAACCCAGCCTAAACTCCCCACAAGAGCAAGCCAAAGGCAACAGTGGCAAGGAAAAACTCCCTGGTGTAACTAGGAAGAAACCTTGGATGGAACCAGACTCAATGGGGGAACCCATCCTCCTCTGGTCGGCTCAGGGTCTAGGGCTTAAGGACCAACATGGTCAAAACAGCCAATGTCCATGATACTACAATTTGCAGCAGCTAGATGACAGTCCAGATGTGGCGGCAGTGATGGTGGGGAACCGAGCACCGATGGCGGCAGGAGCAGCTGGCAGCGGTGGTAAGGAGGGAGGGGCAAGCGGCAATGGACAGGAAGCCGGACAGCAACTCTCGAGATGCGGGGCATATGCCCCGCCGGCAGAATGTAAAAAAAAAGAGAGAGAAAACAGTTAGGGGAAGTGTAATAGAGTAGCAGGAGCACCAACTGGAGGGGTGGGGGGTGGGGAAGGGGTGGGAGGGTTGGACAGGTGCCCCCGCCAGGAGTAATCTATGGCTGCATAGCTATGAAGACAGAGTTTGAGGAACCATGCAGTCATGAGAGGGAAAACAATCCTACCCACCTATCAAGAGCCAGCCCAGGAAGATGGGGTCACAGCTGTTGACAGGTGACAGTAATGAAAGGATGCCACCCCACATTACTCTATGGCTAAATGCTTCTCTGGTCCTGTCTCCAGACTATAGCTCATTATAAGCCTGATCATAGAGGTGCGTTTTTAATCTAGACTTAAATATTGAGACAGTGTCTGATTCCCTTATACGTTTTGGTAGGGTGTTCCACAGTAGTGGCGCTCTGTAGGAGAAAGCTCTACCACCCGTCAAGTTTTTAGATATTCTTGGGACTACTAGGTAGCCTGCGTCTTGGGAACGGAGTGATCTTTTTGGCTTATATGGTAAAAGCAGATTACATATATACACTGGCGCAAGTCCATTTAAGGCTTTAAAGGTCAGAAGCAAAACCTTAAAGTCTATCCTAAACTTAATTGGTAGCCAATGAAGCGATGCTAGTATTGGGGTAATATGCTCATATTTCTTAGTTCTAGTTAAAATGCGAGCGGCTGCATTCTGCACAAGCTGGAGATTATTTAGCAAGGACTTTGGGCAGCCAGATAGCAGGGCATTACAGTAATCTAGCCTAGACGTAACAAAAGCATGGATCAGTTTCTCTGCGTCCCCTATTGATAGGAAGTGCCTTATTTTAGCTATGTTTCTTAACTGAAAGAAAGCTACTCTAGATATGTTTTTTATGTGCGCGCTAAAGGTTAGATCTGGGTCTATAGTAACACCTAGGTCTTTCACAGCTGAGTTTGGAACAACTAAACAACCATCGAAATTTAAAGTAGATGTACCCAGTTTCTCTCTTTGTTTTTTTGGACCTAAAACCAGCATTTCGGTCTTTTCTGAGTTTAGGAGCAGGAAATTGGAAAGCATCCAAGCTTTAATATCTGCAATACAAGCCTCTAACCGAGAAAGTGGTAGTGTCTCACCGGGTTTCATGGAAATGTATATCTGCGTATCGTCCGCATAGCAGTGAAAATCTACCCCATGTGCCCGAATAATATCACCAAGGGGTAGCATATATAATGAAAAGAGTACTGGACCTAGCACTGATCCTTGTGGAATACCATATTTCATTACTGAGTAACTGGATGATACTTCATTTATTTTAACAAACTGCTTCCTATTGTATAAGTATGATCTGAACCATGCAAGAGCTTGACCATTTAGTCCAACACAGCCCTGGAGTCTGTTTAGTAGAATCTCGTGATCTATTGTATCAAAAGCTGCACTTAGGTCAAGAAGTACAAGAACAGACACAGAGTTTTGGTCGGCTGATAATAGTAAATCGTTAATAACTTTAACAAGTGCCGTTTCAGTACTATGATAGGGTCTAAATCCTGACTGGAACATATCATGAATATGGTTTGAGCTAAGGTATGCACCAAGTTGCTTAGCAACAGCTTTCTCTAATATTTTTGATAGAAATGGAAGATTTGAAATGGGTCTGTAGTTTTCCAGTTTGTCAGATTCGAGGTTTGGTTTCTTTAGTAATGGCTTAATAACCGCCATTTTTAGTGGCTCTGGTACATATCCTGTTACTAAGGATGTGTTAATAATTTTTAACATATGCTGGCCTAGTATTAGAAAAGTTCTTTAACTAATTTTGTAGGGATTGGGTCGAGTAGGCAGGTAGTCGGTTTTGAGGACATAACCAGTTTAGACAGCTCCTCCATGTCAATTGGCTTAAAACAGTTTAGTGCCACTGTTGATACATTTTCCTGTGTTAACCAGGGTTTGGGCTGTTCATTGATTAAGGGAGGAGTGATGCCTAGAGGAGGAGGCAATTTGGAGATCTGGTCTCTAATAGCTTCAATCTTTAGATTGAAAAAATTCATGAAATCATTACTGCTGTAAACGCTGGGGTAGGATGAAAATTGATGGTTTTTTAGTCAAATTGTCCACAGTGCTAAACAAGAATTTTGGGTTACATTTATTTTGTTCAATTAATTTAGAGAAAAAGGCAGATCTAGCTGATACAAGAGCTTGCTTGTACTGGAGGAGGCTATCTTTCCATGCAAGACGAAATACTTCTAGTTTAGCTGACCGCCATTTTCGCTCCAGTTTTCTTGTGGACTGCTTTAGGGCACGGGTAGTGTCATTGTACCAGGGAGTACGGTTTTTCCGACAAAACTTTCTTTTTAGAGGGGCAACCATATCAAGGGTGCTTCTGAGAGTAAAACTTAACTGGTTAGTTAGTTCGTCCAGCGATAGTTTAGTGGTATTTCCTTTGTTTGAAAGGAATGATTCCGGAAGCATATCTATAAACTTTGGAATGACGTCAGAGTTTAACGACCGGCTGTAATAGTGTCTTGGCTCTGATATAGAAGTGGTTGTTGCCTCGATTTCAAAAGTAATAAGGAAATGATCAGATAATACAGGGTTATGGGGTGCAATAGTAAGATTAATAACATTGATACCATAGGATAACACTAAGTCTAGGGTATGGCTATGGTAATGAGTGGGTCCACAGACATTTTGTTTGAACCCAACAGAGTCAATAATAGAGGCAAAGGCTGTTCCTAGGGGATTTCCTGGTTTATCCACATGTATGTTAAAGTCACCAACAATCACAACCTTGTCTGCCGAAATAGCAAGGCAAGACAGAAACTCGGCGAATTCTATTAGAAAATCCGAATAGGGCCCAGGTGGTCTGTAAACAGACACTAGGAAAGAGGACTGCATGTTACCCCTTATTTTAGCTAAGTCATGCTGTACACACTTCATAGAAAGAACTTCAAAAGATGAGAACGTATGTCCACACTTAGGGGTTAAGCTTAAGGTGGACTGATAGATCGCTGCAATACCACCCCCTCTTCCTGACTGGCGCGATACCTGAGTACTTAAAAAACCTACAGGAGACGCTTCATTAAGTGCGACATATTCACCAGGTCTTAGCCAAGTTTCAGTCAGACATAGTACTTTTAGATTATGATCTGTGATCAATTCGTTTATAAGAAGTGCTTTAGGAGCAAGAGATCTAACATTTAGTAGTCCAATTTTTAGGAGTGATTCACAACATGTTTTAATTTGAGAGTAATAAGATTATCCGCGTTGACACCACGGTTTGCTTTATATTTGGCATATATGCGTGGGGCAGACACAGTCTCAATATAATGCATACTAATTTCTAGCTCAGATATGGGATGGGGATGAGTAGTATTGCCAATTTCTAGCTCTGAAACGCACAGGCTCCGATGTAGGATCAGAGGCCTGCTTCCTGGCCGGCGCCCTGATAAGGTGTCAGGATACATACACACACCGCCCATGTATGAAGACACAGACTGAAACAATGCAGTAATACACACACACAATGTATAAATACACTTTTGGACGCGGTCCATTTTGCAAAGGCCCTCTTTGGTACACCGGTAATCTGTTTAGCGCGCATCGTAAATATGGCAACAGATATAAACAATGCGTTACCGCAACGGAAATTTCTGTACCGTCACTACGTCCCTGCCGTTGTACCGTCTACCATCTTGCCGTCTACCGTCTGCTGTATGAACGGCCCATATAGTTGCGCTTTGATTTGTTAAATAAGGTTAATGTTGTTTTTCGGAGGAATTGCCCTTTAAATTTAAGTTACCGATCAAGTGATAGTGTTTATACCTGCCTAAATGGCTAGCTAGTAAAAACATTGATAGTTACTTCAATGTAACAGATAATTATACACGTTAGCTACCATTGAAGTTTCCATTCACTTAGCTATCTGTCTTTAACTGGAGGCAACTAGCTAGCTTGCTGACGTTAGCTACTAGCTAGCTATCAGCCTTGCGTGGATAATTATTGTTAGATAGAACTTACCAATCAAATGATAGTGTTTTTCAGTTACCTGGAAAACTTGCTAGGTAGCTAGTCAAAACATTGATGATAACTGATAATTATTTATGTTAGCTACCATTGAAGTTTACTCACTTAGCTGCCTGGCTTTAATTGGAGGCAATTAGCTAGCTTCCTAACGTTATGTAAGCAACTGAGAAAGACTCCTACTAGCTAGCTAACGTTACATTCTTCACAGTTTTGTTAAAGTTCCCTTGTCTTAGAAATAAGAGTTTTTAGTTTTGCATTGATTGTGCCTAAACGTGTGAATGTGGGTAACTGACTGGCTGGTTGGCTGCCTGATCCCCCGATGTTGAAAGCGCATGTATAAATTTTGAGTAAATTACGGTAAAAAAAGTTTGCTGTCTAACTCCATGTAAGTTGTAGCACCCAAAAATCATTCATGAACCACTGGATATTTTGTTTAAATACAAGTGTTTCCTTTGTCACTACACTCACGGTCAGAAAATATTCATGGCAAATGTCTGTAATGAACAGATTTTGTAATTTAAATTATCTTGAATTGCAGGTTTTATTAGAAGCCTTTATTGCAGTTTGTGCTGAAAGTTAATGCAGTAGTGCTGTATCTTTTTTCATTAAGTGTATGTATCTCTCTCAGGGGGCAGCAGAAATGTAATGCAGACATAAAATACATTTTTAATGGTTTTGACATTTCATTGACCCAGATTTTCCACTTCCATCACTGCATACACAGTGCCTAAAGTGTGGGATGCCCCCGAGGCTATGGGTAATACAGAATAACTAAGCACAGCTCAGGGGTCAGTTATGAATTCAATTAATTTAAAATCCTGAACAAATTGAGTCACATTTGTAATTCGTGCAGTATGTGGTACGAGCATTTAGCTGCGTGGATATGGGTGGCTCACTAAATATGAATCTTTATATACAGACCTTCAAATGCAAATTAGAAATCTCAAATGAGCAATACTGTATAAGTATATTGTATGTATCTCTGACTTCAGCTCATAATACAGAGCATCCTGTGTGTGCGGAAAATAGTATTGATCTCTGTAACTCTTCATAGCATTTGACTGACACCACCGGAAAACACTTTTCTTCCATGGGTAGGACTTGGGGTAGCTCAAGGATGAGCATGATTGACTGGGGTCAGCTGCTAATTCCCTCACATGTTTTACTTTTGTAAAAGACTGAATGATCCATTGGAGTAATGCAGCATTGTGAGAGTATGACTGCAACTGAAAAGCTCTTCATGCATTTACAACTCATGCATTTGAAGATAACCATGATGTACAGTGTATTTAAATACGAGTCACTGTCATGCTGTCTGTCATATCCACTGGATCATTTGGTCTCTCTAATCCCAAGAGACACCCACCCACAAGTATATTTTCCGAGTCTAAATGCACTTTTCCTATTTCCGAGTAAATCATTAAGAATTTTTTTGGAGGATGTTGGGAGGGGGGGGGTGATGTTTAAAGTCAGCAGTCAATAAAAGTTTCATGGTGCTCATGCCGTATTTCCCTAAATCATTCAAGGGTCATTTGGGTACCTATTAACTATTAATGTTGCAATATAGTGTCTGGTTATTGGGGTATTGTGCATTGCACTGGCCCACACATCACTGTTAGTATATATTATCTGGAACAAATAAGCTATAACAATAAATGTGTGAATAGGATGTACATGTAGTGCCTGAGGCTAATGTAGAAACATAAGCTAATTTAATCAAATCCTCTGCTAATATTTAATGACATCATTCATACAGAAGCAATAATGAAGTACTTAAGTGGGTATGTGTGTCATTTGGAGTTTTGTAGCTTACTTGTTTGCTAAAGCAGAGGAAGTTCATTAGGAACCATAATAACATTGAGGTACTGCGGTATATTTTAATGATTTACATCCAAGAGGTTCATGTGTTTGCCATTCATCGGAGTTGAAAGTACACGGCGCCACATTTAGAGTAAATTCCCATATCCAATTGCTCATGTTAATCTTGTTCTTACCAGGGACATTGAAAATCAATAGTGACATGACCAGCAGGGGTTACAGTTCTCATAAAACAAAGCATTTGGGAAGTAGATCTGCAATGCAGAGGATTTCACTTTATTCTAGAATGTATAAAGAGGGGGTTGGTCACCACCGTATTTGGGCTTATTAATTTTTAGGCTAGCCCCGTCACCAGGAGATGTATGTTTTATTCCTGCAATATTTTCCAGCAGCTCACCACTGACTGATGAGATCTCAGGAGGAAAGGTTAAGCCAGCTGTGGTTATGAATTCTGTCAACGCACCTGAAATATTAGGAAAACAGGTCACATCGGTCAAATACACCTTCATTACACTCCAAAGATTTCAGGTTCACCTTCAGGGAATGACCCTTCCCACCTCGTCATGTCTCAGAGCAATCTATGATACATAAAGAAGGCCTTTCAATCAATTAACATGTTCACACCACTCATAGTTCTTACCATTAGCAGTATGATCATTCCATACTAAAAAGCTACAATACAATACTTCCCATAAAAAGCTACATTTCCATGCACACTGCCAGTGATTCATCCTAATGTTCTTTCCATATGTTGCCAAATTAAACCTTATGTTTCCAGATCTTTGATCAGTCAGATATTGGTAAATGTTTTACTTTATTTAGGATGGGGTATATCATCATGGAATGCACCACTATTGATTTATCAAAGAGCTGTTAAATAATGCAGACATCACATATTGTTAAAACATATTAATTGGTCAATTGTGGTGAAAATAGTACTTCCAGCTGTTTCCTGTTTTCAACCTCTCCCAATCTATTTTAGGATCTCCTCCTAAGAATGTCCTTGGCTCTAGGACAATATAAACGTTTGAAGAAGCAGTTTAATTTTAGGGTCTAAATTTAAAAACAATGGGCTGTACAGAGATGATTTCATACAGGGTTAAATAGATAGGTACAGCTAGCTATTTCCTCATATTGAAATAACCGTAATGTAGAGAAAATATATGCAACTGTGACCCCATGTAAAGTAGATAAAATGGAATATACTGTATGGAGACCAATCATATAGCACAGAAAGTAAATCTAATAGAACCTTCATGAAAAATGTAATAGTTTTTTCCTGTAGCCTCAGAACTTTAACAGAGGTGAAATACTTGCATATCATAAAATCCTGCAAAGTATTTAAGGGTTGCAATATTAGCATAATTATTAATATTATAACAGGAAATAAATTAACATGGAATTCATAAATATGCAAATATTCAAATTATCTATTAATATGATGACGAATTTGTGTGATAGCAAATTCTCACCACATACTAATTAAATATTGCATCCAGAGGTCCTATCTTTATTGAGAGGAAGGATGCACTTGGATGGATACATGTTACGTAGCCCTGTTGCCTGGCTTGCAGTGGGAGGCTTTTTGAGTGCACTGAATGTTAACAGGTCAGAAAGTGTGGCTTCACCAATAAAGAACTCAACACAAATCAGAAGATTTCAAGGAGAGAACCTGAGAGGGATTGAGAGAAAGAAGGAATGAAAGAGAGAGAGAGAGAGAGGGAAACAGGAGTGTCACCTCCCATCTCAGAGGTGCCATTGGTGGTGATATAGCAGCTTGCCTTATCGGCGCAGTTTGACAAACAGCTGTTGGGGACACTGATGGAGAATGAGCTGCCAATCTGAGAGAGCTGTTGTATGCAGCAGATAGATTATAGTCTCTCCCCATAAATCACCCCCCACAGTCTATATTTCCACTGCTCTGCTTCCCAAAAACATGGCCTATAAATTAGCCATGTAACCATTTTGAAGTTTAAATGAGTTAATGCGTTTCTGTAATGCAGTAGATTTTAGTTAATTAAATAAAGAATTAAATAATCCTGGGCTTTCCAGGGTATGTGGTCATTTTGTGGTCACAATCTAGATAAGATGATAAGAGTGAGTGACAGCATCTGTGTTTTAAATTATATAGCTTTGTTTACTTATATAACTAATATGATAAATAGCTACTTCAAGAAACTTGTGAGATATTGAAGAGGCCCCTTTGGAAACATTATCTTCAGAGAACATCATAATAAGAAGCACAAATACACCCACACACACACACACACAAATATTTTTGTGGTAAATATTAGTATTTGGTATTAGTCATGCATGATTGCACAATAATATATTATAATGTCAAGCCACAGCCTCAGAAAAATGGTGCCAGTTTCCCACCTGCTTAGAACAGACTGTCTTGTTCTCGTTTCTCTACATGTACCTGATGTTTACAGGTGTGAGCGGTACCTGTACTGGCTGAGGTGACAGATGTGTGGAACGACTTGTTGACAAGCATACACAGAGGACTCGGTGAAGGTGTGAATCATGTTTCTGAGTCATAATTACACTCCATCTCTTGTGAATGGCCACAAAACAAATAGGCACCATTACTCTTTACAGGGACGGTCCAAAACAATTGCTTTTAATCAGAGACAGCTGAACATTACTAGAAGTGTACAAGTTGCCCAGTCATTGCCAGGCATCCTCAGGAGACTGTCTGTTAAAGCGGCAGATGGTGGTGACCTTTCTTTTGTTATCCATCTGAACTCCACTTCCCCGTCAGTCTCAACAACTCTATCGTTTAAGAGGACATCTGTAATTAACTAGCTTGCTTATGGTCTCTGAATGGTGCTTCCAGCCTAGAATACTATGATCCCTGAAAATTGCACACATACATAATTCCCCATTGAACAACCTATCCTGAAAGGGGAGTCTTAATCTGTCATGCGCACACTCCATTTAATTTTAACACATTGATTTTGAACATTTAATTATAGTACATGCATTCCATATATTGTATAAAATTAAAGGAATTAATTTCCCCTTCTGTTTCTATTTTCTAAGCGTTTTATGTTTTAATTTCAATGTTCTCTTACTGTTGGTATGCACATAAGTGGCAGATGACAATGTAAAATAAATTTCTTTATACTTCCTCAAAAGATATACTGCTGTAATTTTTCAGAAAGAAAAATGCCAAATTAATTTGAGGTGTATGCATAAAATGCCTGGCATCGCAGAGATTAAACCATTATTTTTTGTTACCTTATTAATAATGGGTAATTAAACAAGACAATTACATCCCTGGGGATGGTTGCATAAATAGCTGAAGTCGATGACTCAGCCTTACAATAAGACAGACCTGGGTTATTCTAATTTCAGTGGTTGCATACAGCTGTCTTACATTGGCCTAAGTACAACTTATATAGTAATCATCTCATTAAAGTTTTGGTAAGTTAAGATTTTGAACAAACTAAGAAACAGGTGCGAAAACTCCATGAAATCTCTCAATCTCTTCAAAGGAGCTCAACATGATGGGGCCAGTGGACGAGTGGCAGTCTAGGTTGTCTATCAAAATAAAGAGCAAGTCAATGACAATGAAAAAAATATGTAAGAATTGAAAAGATGGCCAGCTAAAACACTCAAGTAGTAAACAGAGACAAAAAGTTAAATGTGAACTCTGAATACAGTAGAATTGTGATTTTTTTTACATGTATGAACGTAATTATGTACGTATATACATATCAACATACAGCGGTCATAATCTATACATTACCTTTGATAAGACTTTTTAAAAAATCCACTCATGATTGTTAAATTATGAAGCATTACATTGTCAATTGTAGAACACACTGTTGGTTCACTTTACAAAATGAATCACTCATGATGATGACCCCGGTGTGGTAATGTTCTCTTATAGAGATATATTTGTTTTTTACCATGTTCATCGTAAAACTGCAAGTGTTTCTAAAAATTCCCTAAGGCAACAGGTTGTAGACCAATGTCTGTGCAGTATGTCAAGAGTATGTTGAGTGAAGAGGGGCCACAACTACCACAACAGCACTGATTACAATTATAGGCTAGAGGCTTGTCTGATCAGACATGCTCCTGGAGCCTGTCCTGCCCGAAAGTGTTTGGAGAGACACTTGCTGGCTAGAGGTGGGTGGAGTCTCACACACAGTACTGTGAGGGTACCAGTCAGAGAAGTGCTCCTCCGTCACCTGACAGGTGGTCTCCCCATGCCCCTCATCATCTGGCCCTTTAAAGGATAGCAGATTGGGCAGGGGTGTGGAGGTAGTTGGCTCCTCTGTGAAGGATGAGCTGAAGAAAGAGATGATCCTCTGGTGGTACCTGCTTTTGATGACCTTAGCCGAGCGGTACAAGTCTCCAATGAAGCAGTAGCAGATGGGGTTCATGCTGGAGTTGGTGAGGCCCAGCCATTGGGTGAAGGGCCGCAGCTTCAAGATCCAGGGAGGCGGCTGCTGCTCACAGTCGATCCAGATGTCGGCCACATAGAGGGGCAGCCAGGAGATCGCGAACAGCAGGACCAGGGCCACCACCATCTTGGCAATGTTCTTGCGGGTCTTTAGGCGCGAGGTGTGGACAGCTCGGCTACGGGAGTCGAGCTCGGAGAAGTGGCGGGAAGTACTCCATAGCTTCCGTCCTGTCAGGAAGCTGATGATCAGGTTGAAGGTGACCGGGAGACAGTAGAGGGTGACGAACAGCAGGACGTTGTAGACCTGCTTGTGCCTCTCCTGAGGCCAGATCTCCCTGCAGACATGGAAGACGAAGGGCAGGTCCTCAATCAGCTGGATCTTGTTCATGAAGATGAGAGGCATGCAGATGCCTGAGGACAGGACCCACACCACCACGATGGTCCAGAAAATCTTCCGCCAGGTGAAGAAGGACCTGGCGGTGAGGGGGCTATGGACACTGTAGTACCTGTTAACACTGATGACAGTCAGACTGAGGACACTGGCTGACACGGACACGGCCTGGGTAAAGGGCACCGCCCTGCAGAGGAAGTCCCCATAGACCCAGGCGGTATAGATCCTGTTCCCCAGGGTGATGGGCATGCAGACGCAGACCACCATGAGGTCACACACGGCCAGGTTGATCAGCAGGCTCCGGGTGGTGCTCACTCCTGCCAGCCTTTTGCTCCGTTTGCTGGTCAGCACTCTGATGGACATGATGTTCCCAATGAATCCCACCACAAAGGAAAGTGTGTACATAACAGTGAGGGCGATGGTCGTGGGCTCCCTGATGGTCAGCAAGAACAGCCTCTCCAGCTCGGCACTGTCCTGCAAGTCGCTCATCTTCCCTGCGCCTCCCAGTGATCTGTTCTCATACGGCAGTAAGTGAAAAAAATGCAGCTCTGCTCTGTGGTGCTCTGCGGAGACATTCATCTTCCAGTATTTGCATGTGTTTGAGACTGCCGATTCATTTGCATGTGTTTTTCTGTGTGTATGTTTATGTGTTTGACAACACCAGGCCCATAGCGTGTGCTTCACGCCATCCCACATGGACACAAGCATTCAGGTGGAGAAGATGTTTATTCTTCATCTCCCAAAAGGGTCTCTTGACACAAATTCAAGCCATCTCAGTCTGCAGGATATGTCACCTTGGCTACAAGAGAAACGCAATTTTGTTAATCTGGCTTGTTCTTTAAAAGTCAACAGACCAAGCACTTCTCAACATAACCGTAAAATACATCTTTATTTATGTTACAGCCTACTACAACATATACATGCTTTATTCTTAAATATATTCCAGGAATTTAAAACTGTTGTCATTATGTTGCTCCAATAAGATTTGCGTATGTTTTCTTCTTAGGTTAACTTATGTTTCAACTGATACAACCCATACAGTTTAAGGCAAAAACATATCATACTCTTCCATTACTAATACAAGTCAATTTAGTCAAAAATTAAACCAGTCCAGATACTTTCTACAGCACACGTCACTAAAACATTGCATCGATGCCATGTACAGAAGACCTGGCACAGTATAGGCTATTGTAGCCTATGTATTTACGTTATATTTTAAATATTTTGAATTGTTCTTCATTTTAATGGCTTGATTCAATATAGAAATAAAACATACGTTAAAAATATACTCATACAATTTGTTATTGAAAATAACTATTTTGTCATTAGCCTATAAATGCACATTCTCACGTTTTTATCAATCTCGACCATATTATTAACTACGGTTCATAGGTATGGACGACTTACCTTTGTGAAAGACACTGTTGAAACAATCCAAGGAAATTTAAATAAAAGTTACATCCGAACAGCTCGTTCAGTTCTCCACTTCTTTTAAAGACAAAATTCTGTAGGCTAAGTGTGTCAGCATCACCTGTAAATCCAGTTTAGATCTCGTTCACCTGCTCGCGTGGCGTCTCAGAAACGAATGAGCATCTTGCTTTCTGTAGGCGCTGCCTATGAGCTGGTTGCTTAATGCGGGAGGCACAGATGAAAGCGGCTGTACAAAGGCACTTTCGTGATTGTAAAAAGCGGCTTCAATAATTTCTTCCCACTGCATGTAGGCTAATTCTCATATTCCAACACCTGTAACTCATTCCACCACAACGAGTTATTAATTGTAATGTGCAGGCAGTGGAAAAATAACTATTCGTAAACCAGATAAGCAAGTTTTAACGGATGGTTATTTAAAACTTAGTGCTACAGTTTAGCATGGTTTCTGTGACAAGTAAAATGTAATGATCAGCAATATAATAGTTGTATAAAATAGAAGGCAATGCTAGCTATTGAATCAGCATAACTCCCCAGCATTGGTATTATACAGCGGCTGGTACCCGCGGTGGTAGCGTGATGCCGCTGAAAATGAACGTCTACACAAACAATGCAATAAACATTAGGCTACAACGTCGTAGATATGCTACGTATGACAAATAACACTTTTCTCCATCGGACAGCCTTGCAGTTTACCGAACATTAATCTGTTTTATTTGGCTAGTGAAGTACTTTTTCATTCAGTCTGAATGTGATTGTCTTACCTGTTTTGTCAAACCACCTTGTTAGAAAACCAGCGAGGTTTGTTCGTGTAAGTGCATTTTGGTACACTGCATCGATTTTTGGCCAGATCCAGCAATAATGAAGTCTCCAGACCAGAAGGCTACATAATTAACTTTAAATAGATAATGTGTGCGCGAGTTTTGCTCCACTCTAAAATATACACATAGCTACGTATGTCATCTATGTTGTTGTTCTGCAATACTGAATTAGATTCAAAGAAAGACAGAGAAAGAAAGAGAAGTCTCTAATTCTAGATGTACAGCGATTGATAAGGAGAAATCTATCCTCTCACATGTTACAGATAAAGCTCAATGATTCCTCTCCAGTCCTTAAAATAACCTATGTGAGAAGATCTTTAAAAATAATGTTAAAAAGCTTTAAAATAATTAAGCCTGCTTCACATTTTATACAACATCCATGTTTTTAACCATTTGTATGGAGAGCTTACATATTAATTTAAAATAGATATAGATTTGTCATTAGTAAACTACTTTGAAATGTGAAGGAAGTGAAAATGAATTGCTAACAGTGTGTGAATGAATAAATTACTTCATTTTACAGCCTGATAACTCCAAACATATTTTTGAGTCTAGATCAACAAATACATAGTAACAAATTTATACATAGAATAGATGTAGCCTATGCCATTATTTGTCTGAGACTTCATTGGACCCAGGTCAAATGTATGCCCGTATCAATCCTTTTGTATTGTATTAAAATGTAAAGAATTTACTTCTTCAGTTGTGTAAGTTCTGATATACCATATGATAAATGGTATGATATATAAGACATTGAATTATTTGACAATGCAACACAAGCAAGGCTTTGTATTAGAGTTCAAGTACTCACATTCAAAGTGTGGTTCAGCATGATACCTGTGAGATGCGCTTATTATGATTGTGAAGGGCAGGTAAAATAAGTTACAATATCTATTATTTTTTATTGGTGCCAAGGAGCAATCATGCACATCTTTTCTGGTAAGACCTCAAAGCTACCATCTGAAAGGTGATGGAAATGAATTAGCAACACCATGAAAACTGAAATGAATTTTTTTACACTGGAATTTTCAGCAAGTTCCAGTTAGAAATTGATGATATTCATGCTATGGAGCTCATTTCCCTAGCTCTTGTGCTGTCTCAATGGAACTACTGTAGCTCTCCTTGCCAGTCTCTTGGCATGAGTCATCAGGCCACTCCAGCAGGCCACTACAAGATGCAGCTGCTCATGTTATCTATTACCAGCCAAAATACTCACGTCATGCATTTCCTCATCTCCTTCCGCTGATTTCCATTTGTGCCTGGAATAAAATACAAGTTTCCTAGTTTACAGGCAACAAGAGGAACTGCAATCTATTACCAAACCTTATACTAAAACTGGTTACTCATGCTAGTACCTTTGATGCTAACCCTCATAATCTGCGAAAGAAATGTTTCTCACCAAATCTGATATTTAAAGATAATTATAATCATAACCAATGCCTAAAAATATATTTGCTCATGATATTCTCTTATTTAACACATGAAAGGCATGCTAAAGATAAAATGTGATTGCCCAGCTGGTGATGTCTTGTATTGTAATGCAGTCCTAAAATGGAGACCATTTCATTAATACCTAACAGTACCTGTTGCCTTCCCATGTCTGCCTCTTCCCCAAGGTGATAAAATGTACAAACCTGGAAAAATATCCATAAAACACATATTAATTTGATCACCAGTAAAGAACAAGAGAATAATAAGACAGATCTTGCCAGAGCATTACCCGCTTCCAGTTTCAGCACAACAGGAACAGAAGAAAATGAGGTTGAAAACCTCAGATTTTGTGAACAGACAACCAAGGAACCACCACTCAAATAAAAAAGGAAAACCTTTCTTCTCCAAGGCTCCAAAACCAACTCCAAAATCTACTGAAAACTTTTTTCCTTTGGCCTCCATAAATACCTTACCCAGCATTGATTGATAATGCTTGCCCTGATTGGGTGATGCAGAGTTAAGGTGTGAAAGAGGGGGTCAGGCTCATTTATGACAAGGACTGGCTTATCTATAAGCTGACAAATTTACTTATTTGTTCACTTTTCTAAATAAATGACCTTATTTTGTTGAAAGCAGGGCTAAGCACCATGATATTATTATCAAAAGATGAATGGTTTTAGACTCTTTAACAAGACCAAACATGAATATGTCAGGAGGTATTTCAGCTCAGCTATCAAATACCTCTACAAAATAGAAATGTATTCCTGCTTCCAACAACAGAGGTGATGATTGTAGGGCATAATTGTGATCCAGACAATAATGTGATTTCTACCTTTGGGCAAAATGTTATCCATGTGACAAGGCCAGTCGTACCACACTGACCTCCTCTTGAAAGTTGAGCTGCCACCAAAAATGTCAACACCAGACTGGCAGGCCGCAACAACCATCATCTACATCAGGGACGGGCAACTCCAGGCCTTGCAGGCGAGTGTGTATGGAGGATTTTGCTGCCACCAGTTACCCTGGCTCAATCAGCTAATTAGTCATATACACCAACACGGATTCACTAGTAAATTAGACCACAATAAAACACTACAATACATGCATGCAGGCACAAGGACATTCATCATCTGCTTTTCATATCGTGGAATGTAGCTAAAATATCAGATCATGTAAATGATTGGGCTAATTAAATAATTAAGAGCAGAAGTTAGTCTGAAATCCAGAAACAGATACAGCCCTCCTTGCCCATCCCTGATCTAAAAGGACATTTAGACTTTCAATTGATGATTTCACTTGAACGTCACAGATTGGCATTCAAACTTAACATCAAAAGGGAAACCACAATCCTTATGCATTCTGTGGCCATGCTGGGGCCCTGGCACCCCCGTAATGTAAATAGCTTTGTGTTGTTCAGAAGTAATTAAACTCTCCTGGAGCGGAGACACCATGACAACCTTTGTATGTACAGTATAGATACGGACCTCAGCGTGGCTTTTAATTGCCCAAGGATCTGTCCCTTTGATGTCTGTGGCAGGGAGAGAGAGATACAGGCAGCATTCTTCTGGTCCATTCAGCTAGAGCAGGCTACTTAATAAAAATGCAATGTTGCATGGACCATGCACATGTTCGCCATATACTGTAATTTTATTTGATGTGTCTCTCTCTCGAAGGCTGACCTTTTGTTGGTTGCAGAATATTATAAGATAAGTGGTCCAGTCTGACACTAAAAATTACATTAAAACAAAAGTAGTTACTTGAGCAACAGATTCTATCTACAAACCCCAATTCCAAAAAAGTTGGGACAGTATGTAAAATGCACATAAAAGCAGAAATCAGTGTTTTGTACATTCTCTTTTACATATATTTAATTGAAAACAACACAATACAATATAAAGAAAATATATTTAATGTTTTACCTTATCAACTTTATTGATTTTTGTAAATATACGCTACTTCCGAATTTGATGCCTGCAACACATTCCAAAAAAGTTGGGACAGGTGCAAAAAAAGACCTGTTTGGAACATTCCACAGGTAAACAGATGATGCTATCATGACTGGGTATAAAAGGATATCAAAAGACAACAAGCGATACTATAACCTCTGCATTTGAATGGATCTCTATGGGAATTGGGGGGTGGGACTAGATTAAGCTGTAAATTACACTGGCATAGTATGGAACCCATGGAGCTAAAATGTTTAGCGCTTAAAGAGAAGGTTTGAAACTCAGAAAGCTTTGAGCTTGAAGGAATTGGAGGTTGAGGCTATTAGATCTGGTAGCCAAGTAATGTCAGTAAAAATATCTGTGTGTTCCACCCAGCGGTGGACAAACATTTCTCCATTTTTGGATGGGTTGCTACAACTTTTGAAATGGCCCAACGATGTCTTGATGCTGCTTTTACAATATGTGTTGATGGGTAAAGCACAAATGGCATATTCGTCCCTGTCAGTAGAGCAGTTTTGATTATGAGTTGGTGAAAATGGCTGCTATGTGAGCTTATGAGTTGGTGCCAGGAGCTTATCGCCAAAAGTTTCTGCATTATCGAAGAAATTAAAAAAAGAAGTCCTCAAAACGGGTTTCCCTTGTGAAAATGACCTCATCTGTGCCTGGAATTGGTGATGTGCCATCCCTTTAACAAGATTGTGTTCTTCCGGATTATGTGCCATTCATAATTCATTGATTGAAGAACCTTGTATTGAAAAACCAGTTAAGATATTAAGAGACATGGGTGCTGCACAGTGTTGTATCCTTCTGTAATGTAGGTGGCGCTGTGATAAAGATTGACTGATATGTGAGATCGAGAGATAGAATTCAGGAGAGGTGTATGTATGGTGACTGGTTCTGGTTGTTGTAGAACCCTGCACAGCTAGACCAATGAGGGAATAGCTGGAGGGGAAGGAGTAAATATGTTTGTCCTCTGCTGTTGTGATGTAAATAAAATAGTTTAGTGATTTGTCCTCCGGTCATGAATATATTATAAGTCTATTTAAGAAGATACTGAGTCCGTCGCCATGGGTCAGATATGAATGCGCTGCTCCATATCCCGCTTAAGACAGGCCTGAAACGGATCAGTATGATTCTTATTCTCCGTTCGTAAACGGGGCCATGTTGTCATCACGGATATATCCGACCTATCGTCCAAATGCCAATATTCTAATGAGAGCATTAGAACACTCACACCGGAGCTGAACGACACATCAAATATATCTATAATCACAAACAGTAAGCGTAACAGTTACAATTGGTTTACTCGTAATTATTAAAATAGAATTTAGAATTTACTTTAATCATGCGTGAAGCTCAGAGTGGTTACACTCGACTCATCCATGTATGCCACCATTACTCAATATATGCTCCCGGGATTAACACTATTGCCGAATCTCGGTTCGGTGGAGAAACTCAGAGGTTGGGGTCTGGCTAACACAATACATGTATTATATTTTACATCGATAGTTGCGAGCCCAGGGTAGCGCGCACTAAATGGGCTCCTTAAGGCAAATTTGACAAGAACCGACGTAAACACGTCCATGGGCTCTTTCCAAGTCAAATTCCCAGAGCCGTACATTCACTAAACCTGTTAATGACCGACCTTAGCCGCCTACCAACTTAGAATCTCCACTTTCTGTACCCCGCCACTGATCAGTTGGTCATTGGTCAGAATTTTCCCCGAGTATTCAGTCGTAATTTAGGCTGAAAGGGTAAAAAATGGATTAGAGTCATGGAGACCACGCAAGTTAAAATAATAAGAATTTATTCACAGGCAGGTAGGTCATTATCTTAAAATTAGGTCAATTACAAAACATAGAAATTAAGAAAAGAAACACAGAGTAAATATCTTACCGGCCTGCTTCAGCTACACACACACACAGAAATCTGCACAGGTGTGGGAAATCGAATTGCGATATTCCAAACACAGACACATAGAGTATGCACACAATCTGCATGGAGTGGGAGATCGGTTACGATGCTCCTTACCCAAAATACACAATCTGCATGGTGTGGGAGATCGGATACGATGCTCCCAGATTGGTTTGTCTTCTTTCCTTTTAAGCCAAATCCCAAGTGCCATAAATTAACTTGGAGGTGTGGTCGAATCTGGAACTTAGACCCCCACCTTTAGGGGTTGTTGAGTAGGGAGGAAGGAAAAGGAATTGATTACCAGAGAGGACATTCCAGTGTTACAGTTTTACAGAGTTATTGGAACTATGTTTTACTAAACTCCATTTGGTATGAAATGTATCTCATTTGATTCCTTGATTTTACTGGATTACATCCATACCAAACAGCTTACCATTATGATTATTATTACCAGATTAAATATTGTTATGTTGCAGTTGTCATGAAAATTCTCTTCTGATGAACCATTTTACATGCAATTCCTGTTACCACTACCTAAGACATAATGTAACAATATAAGAATCACATGTGCAATGTTAGTAAGCTTTACAGGGTCTGTTGACCATTTAAACTGAGTCTTAATCCAGGAGAGAAGTAAAGGGTGTAATGACACAGGATTCAACATGGGGGCGCTGTGGTACTGTCCGGAGGTTTTCCCCTCGGACTGACCTAGGTATGAGGTTACGGGAGAGGTCAACAGATGGCCGGGTCGGCCCTTCCTATTTCCCTTTACCATAGTTTGGCCAGGGGCTAATGGCCCCTTCTGCCCTAAATGCCCCCAAAACACACATATTCACTCACAACACAGTTCCTTATCAGTCTTTTCCCCAGATGGGGACATTCCTGTGAGCAAATGGCCCATCCATCCAAGGGACATCCTGGTCGCCAAATGTTATTCCAAGACCGCCTGGTCCTTTGATGCGCATGACAACTCCCAGTACTCAGGTCTTTTCAAAATGTCAGTCTTTTCCTGAATTCCACATTAACTCCCCTCCTACAGCTCCCCCCTCTGGCCCATTGGGGGACACTTTAGAATGTCCTCACGAGGGGTCATGGACAATTTCCCAACTGGTTTCCTTCGGATCCTCAGAGTCGTAGGGCTGCCTGTGGGGAGAACTGGAGAGGCTGAGACCAAGTGCTGTGTGGGATGAGGCGTGTGTTGTAGGGGGGTAGTTCGGATGTTGGATGGTGTGAAGAAGGGAACTTCACACCACAGGTCACGTGTTGCACCAAGCCCATTAGCTCAGTCAGAGCCCGCGTTCTTCCTTCCCCCATCCGCGGGGCTGTGCAGAGGCTGGAACTTAACACAGAGGTGTGATGGTAGGGAAAAGGTTGCAAAACATTATAGATATAAATGATGTAGTTGGGAATTTCATAATAACTGCATTATGTTGGAAATTTAATTTTTGTACCTCTCATGGTAATATACATTATGATTTTAGATCAACTTGATTTGGCTGAATTAAAGTAAAGGAGACGAAACCTAACACATCTTGTGCAGCAGATTGTTAAAGTATTCATTATAATAATTATTATTATTTATTTATTTATTTACTATTTGGCATCAGTACATCATTCTGGAGCATATGTTCTGCAGGCTAAGCCACACTCGATGGTATGGGTTTAATGGAATAGTGGATGTCTAGTGGAGAGAAACGCCTGCGCTTCAGACCAAATTTCCTTCATGATATTTATATTGTTCTTAGTAAGATGTTAGAAATCAGTGGCCACCTGATTTGCTACCTATATTGAATTAGAAGTTAAATCATCGAGCCGTGACTGTAGCCATGCAGGAATTTAATTAATTTTCCCACAATGCATTACATATGCTGACAGGTGTTTGAAATGTTAAACAGTACATGGGCCATTTATAAAAGTTATGCAATAAAAAGATTATGATCAAAATGATAGTAGAAAAGTAAAAATGTTAAAAACACATTAAACATAGTTTATGACATAAAAGTTTTAAAAGAGGTGGAATTATGGAATGGCTACCCATAACTGACAGAGACAGGAAAGTTAGTTTTTACTCCATTACATACATTGCACATATAACATTCTATATTTATGTCATATTCTATTGTCCTCTATTACCCCCCTCTTGATGCCTGAAATCATGAGGTGGTAATAGCTTGATTTTTCCAGAAACAGAAAACAGTTTAAATGACACAATCATTCATTATTAATGCTTATTATGTAATGTTGTTACAAACATTGAACTATACAAAAACTCATATTTTTGCACCAAGAAACACATATGTTTAAATTTACATTGTGTCCTATATGTGCTGCAGTTATGTGGTTTTGGGATGTGTGTTGATATAGTGGTGTTGAATCTAAGGTGTTATTCTGAATTGGATGGGTGGATCCTTTTACAGTAATAAATGTGTTGTAAACTATGCTCTGGTGCTACACCAGGGGGCTTGTTTAGGGTTAAGGTTTCCTAAATGAGGTGCGCATGTTTTATGGCCCCTTCAAGTACTTCCACCCATCTTACGCAGAACTCAGCATATTCCTGGCGCTGAAAAGGAGAGAAACCTATGCAGGGTTATTGTCTGCATAGTTCAGGTCTTGTACTGGGTAAATGATTATAGCCAGTTATTGATGATTGAAAAATAACAATCATACACTCTGGAGAATGTAGCTTTACTGTTTTTAAAGAAACAAAAATATTCCACAAGACAGATAGAGGAGAAAGAAGGGTAGAGAAAACATAAAGAGAAAGAAAGTAAACAGATAGAAAGCACAAATGGACAAAAGAAACCAATATGCCAGTCTTTGCTAGAAAATGACCCTATTTCAGCTTTTAAATGAAAGGGGTAAATATAGAATAAATTTAATGAAGAAATTACTTCTTCTTCTTCTATTTATTTATTAATTTATTTAATTATTTATTTAATTAGTTATTTATTTAGTTATTTAATTGAGGAAGAACTATTCTCCCAAACTGTAAAACCATTTAGGACTCCTGCCTAAAAAGACTTCCTTAGCAGTCCCAAACACTTTGCCCTGCAGGAACAGACAATGCTGGCCCTAATTAAGGCAAGTGAAAACTCAGCTGGCTTTTGGTTCATTTTATGGCATTGACTGCTTTATTGACATCAGACAGACAGTCTAGCACAGGATTTTGTGCTAGAGAAAATTTACACAGAAATACATCCATGTGATTTAAAAATCATACCTCAGTTAATTTATCTGGCACACAAATAGGTATGTTGGTGAATCCAACATTTCCTAAATGACATGCCAAGGCAATTTATATAGATTTAAGAGTTATTTATCTATACTATGCACTTTAACTTTCTGGTATTACAGATGTACATTTAGACACAAATTAAAAGTAAAAGTAAAACACCAATCTGGCGCAAAAAGTAACTACAGAAGGAAGACTTCTGTTTTTACATAAAAATAGCCTATGTGCTATTTATTAACTTCTGCAAAGATGTTATGCAGTTCTTTAAAGATCTGCTTTCCTTTGAAAGCCACTTTGATCCTTCAAGCCTCCCTTTCTCGGGTGCAGCTTTAGGCTGGACCCCTTCCCGCTGAGTTCCTTCCACCCGACTCCTCGGAGTGAAGGACCCTCAGCCTCTCTGCTTCCCAGGTGTCTCCTTTTCAGAAACCCTGATCACAGAAAGCACTGCTCGCTTACTAACGCATTCGGTTTTAGCTTACAGTGGCCTGACTGTACATTGAGCCGAGCGCAGCGGCCAGGGGCTCCACTACAGGGACGCCACTCATGTGCTCCACTATAGGGACGCTACTGATGTGCTCCACTGCAGGGACGCCCCGTATGGACTTACTGCTCTATGCGACCCGACCGGCCGGTGACCCAGTCGATAGCGATCCCCAGCCCAGTGTCTAAACACCGAGCCCCGTAGTGGTAATTAGCCACCCGGTTGGGAGCCGACGGTCTGATCCCTATCCCACTTTGCTATGGGTATAGAAACTTTGACCGTTTTCACCAGCCTTGCCTGTTCACAGAGGTCGTCTTTAACGCAACTCTGCTAGGTGTGGACTGTCATCCACGTACCACGCAGTGCCTGCATACTTACATGCGACACTACGCCGACTAGACGGTACCACGGCAGTATGGCAATCCATACTTCATCAGACACGGAGGCTTTCAGTCTTCTCCCCAGCACTATACCAGTTTTTTAACGTGCCCTCGGAACTTTGCAATTCCGCCGCCGCCTGTTTGCCACTAGGTTCGGGGTGCCTAATCCCCTGCCTAATGGCATGCTGGATTGTAGAGCAGTGCCTACTGTGCTATTGTCACATGATTTAGATTTACACTCTGTATCTGACCAAGATCCTCTGCGTCCCCCACAGTATGGTGGAACAACAGAACAGTACCTTGCATCAATATACCTTCTATGTAATATCTCAAACCTATGTTAACAACAACTCAAACCTTTACTGTATTTAATACATCCTCAAACCTTAAAGTTTCTTGAATACACATCCTCCATTTACCCATTCTCGGGTTCTATAATTATTACAGTCATAATGACCTAATACTATATAAAACCTCTGCATCCTAGAATGATAGTGTCAACATTATATATATAGACATATATCTACACACGTATATACACACATACATAGATATATATAAATAGAACAGTGAGAGCTGCTACTTCACAATTACACAGATTTAGAAAAACTTTAAAAAGTTTTCAGTTGCAGTTCTCCTATCTTTCCCTGCTTCCATTGTTTATTACTACCCTGAAGGGTAGTAGTCTGGAATGCGCCTGGTTTCTACGGTCCCAGGGCCTGTCCGGGATATGTCGATCCCCTAAACAGTGTCTACATGGTGAAACAACAAATACTCTCCCTAGTATATGCTACTACGTAAAATAATTGTGCTACTCACCACACCAAGGATAAAGAACCAGGAGTTACACTGACCAGAAAATCCCTTGTTCGGAGTATGCTGTCAATTACGCCAAACTGTAAGGAATTTTGTAGACAACGGTGCAGGAGAAATTAGGAGGTAAATAAAAGCAGACATCCTCCTGCTGGAGGAATCACATCGTTCGGATCTTTCACTGAAACTTCAAAAACAGCAACAGGAATCACGTCGAGGTCACCAATTGTAGAACCCTGCACAGCTAGACCAATGAGGGAATAGCTGGAGGGGAAGGAGTAAATATGTTTGTCCTCTGCTGTTGTGATGTAAATAAAATAGTTTAGTGATTTGTCCTCCGGTCATGAATATATTATAAGTCTATTTAAGAAGATACTGAGTCCGTCGCCATGGGTCAGATATGAATGCGCTGCTCCATATCCCGCTTAAGACAGGCCTGAAACGGATCAGTATGATTCTTATTCTCCGTTCGTAAACGGGGCCATGTTGTCATCACGGATATATCCGACCTATCGTCCAAATGCCAATATTCTAATGAGAGCATTAGAACACTCACACCGGAGCTGAACGACACATCAAATATATCTATAATCACAAACAGTAAGCGTAACAGTTACAATTGGTTTACTCGTAATTATTAAAATAGAATTTAGAATTTACTTTAATCATGCGTGAAGCTCAGAGTGGTTACACTCGACTCATCCATGTATGCCACCATTACTCAATATATGCTCCCGGGATTAACACTATTGCCGAATCTCGGTTCGGTGGAGAAACTCAGAGGTTGGGGTCTGGCTAACACAATACATGTATTATATTTTACATCGATAGTTGCGAGCCCAGGGTAGCGCGCACTAAATGGGCTCCTTAAGGCAAATTTGACAAGAACCGACGTAAACACGTCCATGGGCTCTTTCCAAGTCAAATTCCCAGAGCCGTACATTCACTAAACCTGTTAATGACCGACCTTAGCCGCCTACCAACTTAGAATCTCCACTTTCTGTACCCCGCCACTGATCAGTTGGTCATTGGTCAGAATTTTCCCCGAGTATTCAGTCGTAATTTAGGCTGAAAGGGTAAAAAATGGATTAGAGTCATGGAGACCACGCAAGTTAAAATAATAAGAATTTATTCACAGGCAGGTAGGTCATTATCTTAAAATTAGGTCAATTACAAAACATAGAAATTAAGAAAAGAAACACAGAGTAAATATCTTACCGGCCTGCTTCAGCTACACACACACACAGAAATCTGCACAGGTGTGGGAAATCGAATTGCGATATTCCAAACACAGACACATAGAGTATGCACACAATCTGCATGGAGTGGGAGATCGGTTACGATGCTCCTTACCCAAAATACACAATCTGCATGGTGTGGGAGATCGGATACGATGCTCCCAGATTGGTTTGTCTTCTTTCCTTTTAAGCCAAATCCCAAGTGCCATAAATTAACTTGGAGGTGTGGTCGAATCTGGAACTTAGACCCCCACCTTTAGGGGTTGTTGAGTAGGGAGGAAGGAAAAGGAATTGATTACCAGAGAGGACATTCCAGTGTTACAGTTTTACAGAGTTATTGGAACTATGTTTTACTAAACTCCATTTGGTATGAAATGTATCTCATTTGATTCCTTGATTTTACTGGATTACATCCATACCAAACAGCTTACCATTATGATTATTATTACCAGATTAAATATTGTTATGTTGCAGTTGTCATGAAAATTCTCTTCTGATGAACCATTTTACATGCAATTCCTGTTACCACTACCTAAGACATAATGTAACAATATAAGAATCACATGTGCAATGTTAGTAAGCTTTACAGGGTCTGTTGACCATTTAAACTGAGTCTTAATCCAGGAGAGAAGTAAAGGGTGTAATGACACAGGATTCAACATGGGGGCGCTGTGGTACTGTCCGGAGGTTTTCCCCTCGGACTGACCTAGGTATGAGGTTACGGGAGAGGTCAACAGATGGCCGGGTCGGCCCTTCCTATTTCCCTTTACCATAGTTTGGCCAGGGGCTAATGGCCCCTTCTGCCCTAAATGCCCCCAAAACACACATATTCACTCACAACACAGTTCCTTATCAGTCTTTTCCCCAGATGGGGACATTCCTGTGAGCAAATGGCCCATCCATCCAAGGGACATCCTGGTCGCCAAATGTTATTCCAAGACCGCCTGGTCCTTTGATGCGCATGACAACTCCCAGTACTCAGGTCTTTTCAAAATGTCAGTCTTTTCCTGAATTCCACATTAACTCCCCTCCTACATTGTAAAAACAAATCTTTGAACATCAGCATCTTGTTTTATTTATTCTTTAACCCTGCTGAAAGTTCCAGCTAAGGCCTGCTGGGAATCTAAGCTGGTTTAAACTTCTAACTGGTCATAGTTGGTCTGTGGCTGGTCAAAGCTGGTTAGGCTGGTAGAGTAATCTGTTGGTCAAACTGGTGGAATAGCATACTATAGGCTGGTCAGCTGGTGAACAGCTGGTCGACCAGCTAAAACTCCCTAGTGCAGTTTCAGCTATCTTGTGGTGTTTTTCATTGTTCCGTATTTAGCTTAACATTATTCTGAACATTCCTTTAGAACTGGAAGACAGAATCGTGTATGAAATAAGTAACATTAGCAGACCATATCTTGTCTATCATAGCTAGCTAATACTCTTGTAAAATAAATGACTTTTCCATGAAGGTATTTGTATACAAATATTATTTATTTTCTGATTATCACATCATTATATTCATTTGATACAAAAGGTACCTGACTTTGGCCATCTAGCTACCTAACAAACAGGCAGACCTACCTAGCAAAATTATTTTACGACACCCAGTTATTGTACAGAATATATTTTACCAAAATTAATTATTAAAATTAATGACATCAGTATCATATCACAATGATCTAAATAATGCCATACAACCATGCAATCTGCTCCTGCTGAATGGTTGAAGCTAAGCAGGTATAGGTTTGGTTAGGACTAGGATGGGAGACTTCTGGGAAAAACTAAGGTGGTGTTGGTGGGCCAGTAGGGGCAGTCTTTCCCCTGGTCAAATAAACCCCAATGCCCCAGTGCAGTGATGTAGGAGATGCCGTCACACTGTGCTGTAGGAGATGCCGTCTTTCGGACGAGATGTTAAACCGAGGTCCTGACTCACTGTGGTCATTAAAGACACGTATCGTAAAGAGTAGGGGTTTCCCCGGTGTCCTGGCTAAACTCCTAACCTGGCTCTTTCAACCTGCCACCTAATCATCCCCCAGTTTAACTGGCTAAAAATGGTTCTCTCCCTTTCCACCTCAGCTGATGTGTGCTGAGCATTCTGGTGCAAAATGGCTGCCATTGCATCACCAAGGTGGGTGCTACACATTGGTGGTGGTTAAAGTGAGTTTCACCCTCATCATTGTAAAGCGCTTTGAGTATGAGAAAGGCGCTATATAAATGGCAGGCATTATTATTATTATCATTATGTAAATGTCTACTTAAACCATGTTGAATGCAGTTTTGAGTGGACTGGCAAAAGTTAAATTTCCCTAGCCTATGTGCTACCCCAGTGGTTCCCACTACAGTGGTTTCCGTTCCAACCACAGTTGCAATCCAATAATTTAAAAATATATAAATCAGCTTTGCCCATGTTCGTCTAAACTAATCAGCATTTCATTTAAGGTTTTTCAAGAGAAACACATACATACATACATATATACGTAAGAGTGATTCACTGGTGCCATAGTGAATTAAAGTGAAATGTAGCTCCGATTCCATCATGTTGAGCACTCAGCAGAGAAGCAGCACATTTATTTGGCCCACATAATATCATGACGTGTTTTAAAACACGCGCCACTCTCCAAAGTGTTCTGTACTATGTTTGTATATCAAATAAAACAACATTTAGCAGGTCACTCTGTAGAATTTGAGGACCGGGTAGGCCCAAGCTAATTATTGTTTTGAGGTAAAATGTTTGTGAGATGGGGAATTAACGTTGTGTTTTTTCAAAATAGGCCATTGTTTTGAATTACATTGTTTTCAAGATTCAAGATTCAAGATATTTATTGCCGTTTGCACAGTACAGGGACAGTACAGGTACATCAAAATTATTGTGCGTTACTCGAGTCATTGTGTGTTGCCATATTCAACATCATGTATTTTTAAATTCTGAACTGATTTTCCTTTGTATATATAGCCCAGGGAACCAAATAAAAACCTCACTTAACAGACACCATCATGTAGACTATGGTAAGGGATGCCTATTACTTGTGTAATCTCTGGGAATATTCAGATACGTAATTAGATTTTTCAAGAATTTTGTCTTTTCAGTGTTCTGCTGAAATAAGTAATAGATGTGATTAATAAGATAGTATTCAGTTATGCAAGACTGAAATCTGCTCTTAAATGAAGGATAATTCAATAAGCCACTGGTGCTGGTTCACCAGTGCCAATACTGCAATGATACTGAGGAGGTTGGTGTCATCTCTGCCCAGATAGGTGGTATAGTCAGTGAAAGAAATGGAAGGGTATTCCAATCATCACCATCACAAAATATTAATCTGAGATCTGAAGACAGAATTGGGACACAATTCAGACACAATTCAGATTACAGAATGCAGTCGCATTCTGTAATCTGATGCCTATTCCTCTCTCAAACAAGAGGGAGGGTTTAAAAATCACAGCACCCACAGAAAAGGTCAGCCTCACTACAAGTAAAGTTTTATAAATCTTAATGCAGAACAGCAACACACTGTAAATTAAGCTGTCAGTTCAATTTCAGATGATGACATTTTAAGCCTTCCGGACTTGTTTTAAACCAACTAAAACATGACAAGTAATGCTTGAATCGAAAATTTATTTGGCTGTATAAATCCAGCGCCTAGTGGGTAAGGGTAGTTTTTCAAAAATGGCTTATCTATGACAGGATAATCTGTGAGAAGACATGTCATTCCCAAGGCAGTTTTGATTTTTTTAAAAATTGGTTATAACTGAACAAAGAGCAGTCGCCGTACCATGAGATGTTGCCAGTTAGTGTACTACCACTCAGGATCCGAAAGTCCCAAAGTATGATGCTAGCACTATGAGAACTGTGTCACTTTCTGGAGGCCTCTATCAAAAGTAGTGTTTCTAGGACCCTTCTGAGGCAAAAAATAAATAAAGTTACTGAATTCCTAGAATAATTAATGGAAAAATGAATGTTTATACAGTAATTCCAACAATTATTCCCTGCAGTCTCATACATCTCAGTCATTGCTCATCCCATACATTTAGATTTAGCTCCAATTATGCATTTCCCATTTGAATACAAGACTTCCGGTGCTGTTCTGTTTATCTACTATAACAGTTTACATTCAGAGCACACGGTTTAGCCACACAATCCGAGTAACACATGCCGAGGCAAAATTAAGCAAAGGTTTTTATCATTATGAGTTTTGGATCAGCAAAACTGTAATAAAACTGTTTTTTTAAATATATAATTATATAAACATGCCAAATATTCCTATGGTTTTTACCTAATTTTGATCAGTTCTTGATCAGTTCGCCATTAATAAAATGCCCAGCCTTGTTGTGCAAGAATAGTGACCATGGAGGCTGGGAATAGAAATAATCCATTCCTTTGTTGTGTTTGTCATTTTTGCAGTGATTCTGTGCTTGGACTTGCCTTTTTATCTGTGGAAGCATAGGAGTGCTTTTACAGACAGACAGAGGACATGGGTCAGGAGGCTGAACTAACACAACTGTACCAGGTTCCCCTCCCTTTCAGGAGCCCAGCGGTTCATAAAAATGGACAACCCAGCAATCACTAATCCCCGGTTCTCCTTCCTCACCACAGATGCTGGCATCCCCTCCAAGCCCCCTCCCCCATCTATGGGGTAAAGTACCCACACACTACACTTAGGCACCACAGCAAATAGTTCCCCATGTGGGAATCACTCACACACCACACCATGCTCCCCCTGCACTATGCCACCTGCCACCAGAGGGAGAATCCACCTTCTGCCAGCTGTGGGAGAGGGGTACCTCCAGGAGGCTTCCCTGCAATGACTAACAAGCGCGAAAAGAAAAATGAGTGGGATGTAGTTTGTCACACTCCACTTCGCTGGGCCTCCCTACATCCCAAAATAAAAACAAAAAAAGGAGCTTCCTTCTAGACCCACCCCCCAGCAGCCAAACATTCCATGCGGTCTCCCTGGATGGCGGGCATCCCCCAGGAACCGCTCCCTTGGCACTTCACTCCCATCCAGGATTTTTGGTTTAGTGGATTCTGATTCTGATTTTGAGTGTCTCCAAACCCTCATCCCTCAGTAAAGCCTTGAACTCAGTCAGCACAATGGTGTTTGGTGTGGTATCCATCTCCATTTCCACAAATCTGGGATACAAATGGATGTACTTTGAATGGTACTCTGCAGCAGAATACCGACTTGGTTTTCCATTTGGTTTTCCATGGTTCAGGGGGAATGTTATAAGTTTGAGAATCTTGCTCTGTAATTGTGCTTCTGTTATGGTCCATGTAATGCATTTTTCAACTTGGAAAATGTTTTAAAACTTTCTTGACCATGGCCACAAGCTTGTCAACTGTAGGAAAATTAGTTGACCAATTACTAGCGGCTAGTGCCACAATGTGGGCATTGCAAGTTAAATGCACTGAATTTGGTAACAAGCTTAAGGATCTCTTTATATTCAGACACAAAAACAAAAATATAAAATATAAAAATCAATGTTATAATTCAATAAGCATTTATTGATGCTATCCGCAACTGAGGAGTAATTCACGGCAGTTAGGTACACTGTACCAGCAAGGAACAACTTTCAGATTGGTTGTAATGGATGTTCCTAAAAGAACAAATAAAATATGTAAAACATAATTATTCTTATTAATCTGTGACCACGGGTGTCTTGTCAGTTCTTTCAATTAGTTCTTGAATTTTTATTTTATGAAAAGTAGCCTTCTGCGGCATATACTTCTGTCAAAGCTGTCAAGCTTGCAGGTCTCCATGAGACAAGAATAAATGTACCAGAAAAAGGTTCTATGGGATTTAGACAGAAATAGACATGTTATGAGTTAAATTTTCAACTTGCACTGGAAATGAGCAAAATAATGTAGGCCTAATTCATTCTTAAATTACTTCTTTCACAATTTGAAGAGGCTCATTTTTCACATGATGTCCTCAGTTGATATGCTATTATTCTGCCATTGCAAATTCATTTTATGTTCTGTAAACAGAATGTGTTTGTCAATAAACGGCACTTTTGCTCATGAATTGTGTTGACCATAAATTATTGTAAATTGAGTTCAAATGATTAAACTTCAGCTCAGACATAGATCAATAGAGATTTTTCTGGTGCCTTTATGAGTAAAATTGACTGTTTTTCATATGACACATCTAACATTGCAATTAACATGGGAGTTGACTGTGAAATCCATAGTTGTTTATGAAGGAATATAAAATGGCTTTTATATTTAAATGCTAAAATAAAGAGCGGAAATACAAACCTCAGTTCCAAAAAAGTTGGGACAGTATGTGAAATGCACATAAAAGCAGAAAGCAATGATTTGTAAATTCTCTTTTACATATATTTAATTGAAAACAGTATAAAGAAAAGATATTTAATGTTTTACCTTTATCAACTTTATTGATTTTTGTAAATATATCCTCATTTCTAATTTGATGCCTGCAACACGTTCCAACAAAGTTGGGTCAGGGTCAAAAAAAAACTGGGAAGTTCAAAAAACACCTGTTTGGAACATTCCATAGGTAAACAGGTGATGCTATCATGACTGAGTATAAAAGGATATCAAAAGACTCTTGGGGCCCTATCTTACACCCGGCGCAGGGTTGATTATAGCCCCTAGCGTTCACGTCGGTTAAATACCAAGTGGTGCGTCCATAGCAAGTGAACTGGGAGTGTTGGTCTTAAGATGAGGTGTGGCCAGGAATATTAAAAAAATGCATAATAATAAAAGGGTCCATAGGTCAAAGACCACATACCTGTCCCTCAGCGAAGGGGACTAGCGCATTAAAATGCTTTCAGCGCACTCCATCAACATCCAGGCGATGTGCGATGGTACGTGTAAGGTTACATGTATAGGCTATATTCGCAATTGTCCTGGATCAAGCTATGACTTTATTTGCCTATATTTGCCAGTAGTTCCTGTAATCTTCTGGGGGACAATCTTCTGTTACAGGACAATGGCTATCCATTAAAAACTGATATTTGTATCTGCTGATAACACCTATATCAAGCTTAATGCGCAAATGATTTAGAGTATTCTGGGGGCAATTGTAACGGGGCAATTGCAACACCATAAAATTGCACCAATCTGAAACAAGCTAGAGCTGAGATTCTATCCAGCAAGCTAGCTAGTTTCATGTGTTCAGGGTTGGGGGCAATTGTAACAAAAAATTGTATTACAATTGACCCCTGTTACAATTGCCCCCAGAATACTCTACATCTAATGTGTGAATTATCATTCAATTGCAATAGGCTAATAGATGGACATTGAGTTCTGAAAATGTCATTACTATACTGCTCTCTAGACCTTCAAGTATATAGAATGGTTTTGACTAAAAAAAGTTCAAAACCTTGTCCAGGGAATATTACATTTATTGTTTTTCAAATGGCCCACGCTACAGCGGATTCGCTGTGCATAAGGTTTTTTCGATAGCCTACGGTTAAAAAACGGAGATAAATGTCACGTTAACTGAATTTGAACCTTATACTTCCTCCTTCATATTTTTTAAATTACACTGACAATGTTTCCATATTCTCAGTTATTAAAACCTGATTTTACCTGTTATTCCATAACTGAACAAAACGATTTTAAAGAGAACTAAGCATCTAATTAGAAACGTAAACAAATTTGCAGCATGTTACACTATTAATTCACAATTAATTCCAATGCCATTCTCTGCATGTGCGCTTTAACTTCATGCAGGAGCAGGTCTGTTTCCCCTGTTGTAAATCACACTTTTCACGGTCTTCCTGGGAAAGTGGATTGCTTTAAAGCATCAATTTACTCTACCAGTAAAACAGGATGGTCACATTTCCATAAACAGGACATTATAAAACATGGGAAAGAGACCCTACGACTGCTGTATCGAGTTGCTGGCAGGAGCCAAACTACCCTCCGGCCGCCTCTACAGTCTGTCGGGGCCTGAAAAGGCTGCAATGGAAACCTACAGCCACGACTCATTGGCTTCAGGTATCATTCGCCCTTCCGCATCCCCGTTGGGGGCGGGGTTCTTCTTCGTGGCAAAGAAGGACGGGTCACTCCGGCCCTGTATCGATTACCAAGGCTTAAATGATGTCACAGTACGCAATAAATATCCACTCCCTCTAATCAATTCTGCTTTCGAACCCTTACATGACTCCACCATCTTCACCAAGCTCGACTTCCGCAACGCGTACCACCTGGTCCGGATCCGCGAGGGGGACGAGTGGAAGACGGCGTTCAACACCCCTCTCGGCCACTTCGAGTACCTGGGGGTCCCGTTCGGGTTAACTAACGCCCCAGCTGTTTTCCAGTCCATGGTGAACAATGTCCTGCGAGACCTGCTGGGCCAAACTGTTTTTGTATACATTGATGATATTTAAATTTTTTCAAAAACCCCTCAGGAACACATCCTACACGTCCGCCAGGTCCTCCAAAGGCTGTTGGAGAACCAGCTGTTTGTAAAGGCAGAAAAATGCTCGTTCCACACTACTTCTGTTCCCTTCCTCGGCTTCATCATCGAGGAGGGGAAGGTCTGGGCGGATCCGGGGAAGATCAAGGCGGTGACAGAATGGCCCCAACCGGCCACACGTAAGCACCTTCAACAGTTTCTTGGCTTCGCTAACTTTTATCGCAGATTCATCCGGAACTACAGTGTGGCAGCTGCCCCCCTCACCAAACTAATCTCCACCTCTATTCCCTTCCGTTGGAATTCAGAGGCTCAACAGGCATTCGATCTCCTGAAAACCCGGTTTTCCACGGCCCCCATCCTCTGTCATCCCGACCCGGTTCACCAGTTTGTTGTGGAGGTGGATGCCTCCGACACTGGCGTAGGGGCCATTCTGTCCCAACGATCCGCCCAGGACAATAAACTTCTCCCGGAGACTAACCCCCGCGGAACGGAACTACAACGTTGGGGATCGGGAGCTCCTTGCTATCAAACTCGCCTTGGAGGAGTGCCGTCATTGGCTGGAGGGGGCAGGTAATCCCTTTATTGTCCTGACTGACCACCACAACCAACAACTATCTTCAGCTCAATGTGACTAAGACAAGGGAGCTGGTGGTGGACCTGAGGATGAAGAAGACACCAGTGACCCCCGTTTACATCAGGGGCATCAGTGTGGACATTGTGGAGGACTACAAGTACTTGGGGTGTTTATTGACAATAAACTGGACTGGTCAAAGAACACAGAAGCTGTTTATAAGAAGGGTCTAAGCCGCCTCTATTTTCTGAGGAGGCTACGGTCCTTCAACATCTGCAGGACAATGCTCAGGTTATTTTATGAGTCGGTGGTGGCCAGCGCTCTGCTGTACGCTGTGGTTTGTTGGGACAGCAGGCTGAGAGTGGCTGACACCAACCGACTGAATAAGTTGATCCGCAAGGCCGGTGATGTTGTTGGGGTGAAACTGGACTCCCTGACAACTGTGATATAGAGGAGGATGCTGATTAAGCTGAGAAGCATCCTGGACAACACCTTCCACCCGCTCCATAACGAGCCGGTCAGGAGCACGTTCAGCGGTAGACTCATCATGCCAAGATGCACCACAGGAGGTCATTCCTGCCTGCAGCTATCAACCTCTTTAACTCCTCCCTCTGAGTACTAGGTCACTCACATTTATGCTAGTCATAAAAGTTATAAACTGACTATGGCACTTTACTAGGAATGTTTAACTTTTTTTACTATTGAATTGTATTATATGTATTTATGATTATTTATTCTCTCATTTTATATTTATTCTTTTCTTTTTCTATCTTAAGCGCAGAAGTGGGTGATTGTCACATTACAATTTCCCTGCGGGGATCAATAAAGTATTTTTGATTGATTGATTGATTGATTTAAAAACCGCTAAGAGACTTAACTCCCGCCAGGCCCGGTGGTCTCTATTTTTTCACAAATTTTATTTCACTGTCACCTTCCGCCCCGGTTCTCGTAATACCTAGGTGGATGCCCTTTCACGAGTCTTCTCCCCCCTTGCCAGACCTGCTGATCCGGAGCCTATTCTACCGGCTTCCTGTGTCATGGCTGCGGTCTCTTGGGACATCGAGAGAGTCGTGAAGGCCGCCCAGGCCTCACACCCGGATCCCCGCAATAACCCTAACTCCACTCTTTTTGTCCCCGATTCCGCCCGCTCCCAGGTCCTTCAGTGGGTCCATGCCTACCACCTAGCCTGTCAACCAGGGATCGCCAGGACCACCGCCGTGGTCAGGAGGAGCTTTTGGTGGCCCACCCTTAAGGGGGATACCCGTGCCTACGTCCTCGCCTGTCCAGTATGCACCAGGAGCAAGGCATCCCACCAGCCTCCCTCCGGTCTCCTCCACCCCTTCCCCATCCCGGGCCGTCCTTGGAGCCACATTGGAATAGACTTTGTAATCGGTCTACCCCTATCGGATGGCAACACCGCCATCCTCACCATCGTAGACCGGTTCTCCAAGGCGATCCATTTCATCCCCCTACCCAAACTCCCTTCCGCCTTTGAAATGGCAGAGCTCCTGGTGCTGCATGTGGTCAGGCTGCACGGGATCCCCTGCGACATCATTTCTGACCGTGGGCCCCAATTCTCCTCCCAGGTGTGGAGAGCTTTCTGCGTGGCCCTGGGCGCCTCCGCGAGCCTGTCATCGGGGTTCCACCCCCAGTCCAACAGGCAGACGGAGAGGGCCAACCAGGACCTGGGAGCTGCCCTGCGGTGCGTGTCAGCACGCAACCCCTCCTCTTGGAGCCGATTCCTCCCCTTGGTGGAATATGCCCACAACTCCCTAAGGAGCACCCCTACTGGGATGTCCCCCTTCGAGTGCTCCTTGGGGTACCAACACCCCCTGCTGCCAGTCCAGGAGGAGGAGGTCGCGGTTCCATCCGTGAAGTCCCACCTCCTCAGATGCAAGCGTGTTTGGAAGCTGACACGCACTGCTCTCCTCCGCACCAACTCCCGGTCAGCAGGTCTGGTTATCTACCTCCACTATCCCGCTGCAGTCTACCTCAAAGAAGCTGCAGCCCCGCTTCATCGGTCCCTTCACCATCCTCAGCATCATCAACCTGGTAACCCTTAAACTTTCACTCCCCGCCTCACTCAAAATTCACCCCTCTTTTCAAGTCAGTCAGGTCAAGCCTGTCGCCTCCAGCCCCCTCAGTGCTCCCGCGGACATTCCACCACCGCCCCGGATGATTGACAACGCCCCGGCCTACACGGTAAGACGCATCCTTGACATCCGCCGTAGAGGCCGGGGCTTCCAATATCTCATGGACTTAGAGGGGTATGGCCCCGAAGAGCGGTCCTGGCTTCATAAAAGCCTCATTCTGGATCACTCCCTCATTCAGAGCTTCCATGAACAGCATCCCCTTAAACTCAAGCCTCCGTGAACGCCAGGAGGCGTTCGTTAGGGGGGGGGGGGGGTACTGTAACATTCCACTCCCGTCCTATTATTTCTCCGTGTTTTCCCTTTCCCCCTGTGTCGTGTTTGTCTCTCCATTGTCCGTTTTCCCCCTTGCTGCAGGTTGGGCGTGTTTTCCCGTTTGTATCACTCTGTTTCACCGCTCCTTTCTCAGCCTATCCCATTCCCCCGTTTTGCATGCATTCCACACTCTCCGCTCTGTTCAATCACTCTCGCATACATTCGCATGCAGTTCCTAATTGATTCCAATTAATGTTTGCATTTAGTCACCCGGTGTTTTCTGTCCTGTGCCAGTTCGTTAATGCTCTTTGTCAGAAACATCTGGTCCTGTCTGGTTCCCTGTCTAGTTACAACTCTAAAGTCTTGTTCTATACCGGCGTTTATTCGCCCTGCTCTTCAGTCTAGTCGAAGTCTGTTCAAGTCTGGAACAGCTCTACCCGCTGTTCATTGTTTCGTCTCACTAACTAACTTTGTCTGCTTCAGTCTGCCAGCCTGCAGTCGTCAGCAATCCCTGCCTGTGTTGAGGTTTCCCTGCCTCACCACCTGACGTGTGTGCATGCAGCTTGGGCTTCTGCTATTCCACCCTGCGGCGGTGCCCACTTACAGCCAGTGTTGCGGTGCTGCTGATGTGCTGTCGCTCCTGCCTCTGCTGTCGCTGCTGCCGCCCTGCTGTTGCCGTGCTGCTACTGCCGCTGCTGCCTGGACTCCGCTCCACGGTCCTGCTCAACCGTTCCTGCTCCCGCTCATCCCCTGCTCCAACAAACCCGGTTGTCTGTCTCCATTACCATCCCTGGCTTCCCCTGCTCCCACTGCTCCCACATCTCCATACCTGGACTGTCTGTATTAAATGTTCTCCCTATGCTTCAGGAGTTTGGTCGAAGCAATAATTTATTGAGCTAACGTGCTCTATTGTCTGTCTGCTCACCCAGTTCCGGCTTGGAACTCTAACCACCTTTTGCCTTTCTCCCTATGCTCAGGACTACCCTGATCATTAATAAATATTGAGTTTTGGCATTCCTGTCTACGAGTCGTGCATTTGGGTCCAGTCCACTTCCGGGGTCGTAACAATAACCTGGTTAATCAGTACATTCAGGTACTCAGCTGACTTCATTTTATTGCTGCATAACGTTGCTGAGCCTAGACCTGAATTGAAGCAAACCCAGATCATAACACTGCCTCCAGAGGTTTGTATAGTGAGCACTATGCATGACGGATGCAACTGCAACTTTTTTTTTGGCCAGGCAGTGTATTTGGCAATCATATATTTGCTATAGTTCAACTCTTGCTAAGGTTGCACTGTGTTATTTTGGTGTGGACTGAATTATGGCCAGGATAGCAATTTTAAAAAACAATGTTTATAAAATTGTCTATCATTAATAACTCAGTCATGCTCACATATTTTCTGTCATGAAATAATAAAATAGAGTCTCTCTATGAGAAAAAAAACTGTGTTTCCACCCCAAAAAAACAGGCAGATACAAATATATGTTACATTTGTATTGTACTACACTTGCCTGCTAATGAATGAAAAGCTAGCTGCTTTGCTCCAATTCAGTTATTGAACAATAATATCATAACACCTGGCCTGTGTGCTATTTTGGATGTTTATCAGTATGTTCAGTATTTCTTTAGGGTGTATTACTTCATAAATGAACTCCACTTTCCCTGGTTTCACATAATTCAACTCTTGAAAATACACTGGGCATCCCCTCCCTACATGGTAGCTTCTTCCAGTCATGATGTCTGTCTGTACTGCTCTGTTGTGGCAGAACATGCTTTCCACGGTGGTGGGAAACTGAAATGAAAACCCGACTCTCACTGGCAGCCTCACATTGACATTTCTGTAGTCATTTTCCCTCTCAGGCAAGTATCATTTTCATTAAACAGCAGAGTGATTCGGATCTGTGAAATGCTGAGTCACGCCACAGACACAACAGTGATGATAGTGGTCCAGATTTACAACACAGATCCATAAGGAGGTTCAAGCAGAATGCTTACTCAGAAGAACAGAGTGGCTGTTCCATTTCAGCACTGATACTGAGAGATGTCATTTACAAATAAATGTGTTGATTTTGAAAATGAAAGAAAAAAAAATATATATAAAATATTTATGAGTAGACATTATGTTTTTATGTTTATGTTTATAAGTATTCTTAATGTATGCAAATGTGTGTACAGAGGCATGTCTCACACAGCTTAAACTAAATGGAAGTGAGTGTGTACTGTGCATTTTCAAATATTAAAGAAGACAATAAGAGTCTTTCTTAATAAAAAAGAGAAAGTTACAATCTGTTTTATATGGTCTAAGACTCTAGTTTTTACTTTTATTGATTTATTTTGAAGAAGGCCTTATCCAGATTAACCAAACAATTTAATGGATTTAGCAGGATAAAAAAACACAACAGCCTAAATGATAAACCAAATTGCGTAAAAAAAAAAAGCTCAGTGATAGGCATTCTCATTAGGTATGAGCTGCCAAGCCTAATGCTTGTAAAAATTCAATTATAAATGACAAGCAGGGTTGTGCTATCTTTTTGCTCCGTTCACTCACTGGCTGAGAAACCGATTGGAAAGTGCCACACAGAGGAAAGTGGCCAAGACCAAAATGCCTCATGTGAGCCGGCAGCCACAGCAGCCTGTTTAATGAGACTGGACATGCATCTGGCGTGTGACCCGGTCAGGCCATAGGGGCCTGCATATTTTCATGGATGAAGTCTTTCAGGTTCCTTCCAGTGGCAAACAAGGAAAGACATGAAACATAAATGTTCACACAGACCTGTAGAATTCAGTGGCACCTGCCAACTGTTTGATCTATTCTTAAGTCATAGTTTGATTCACATGCATATTTTTGTTTTAATCCAGATACATCTTCAGTGCACTTCATTGTTTTCCACCAAAACTGGAATGCCATTATTTTAAATGCTGAGGCTGAATGTTAAGGCCTGATCATTTTAGATAGTTATGCATCCACAATATATGGTAGTCTTCTTCAGTCAATCTCACCTCGCATAACTCAGTCTGAAGGACATCACAAATTAATCAAACGCAGAGTTGTAAAAAAGCAGTTAGAGATCAGACATTTCTATAAGATGCCATTGCCTGTGGTCCTGATGGATTGACAGAGGATGAGAGCAAAGCCATGGCCAAGTGTGAAATACCTCCCAATCGATCAATCAGACAGGCAATGCTCCATTAAATCTGTGCTGATTGTCTTGCTGTCCTAAACCGCTTAAGTAAAATATCATCTGAAAGACCACGATTGTCTGCAACTAGTGGGGAAGACTAGATAAAATTGTGTGGCATCTTTCCAAAAACCAATGCTTTCACAATTCTAATTCTATTTGTTTCATATAATAGAGCTTTATGTAAAATATTCAATTTGAGCAGTCCAGTCACCTCTTTCTTTCCCTTCATTTTCCTTCAAAAAAGAATTAGCATTATAAATAATGATAACCATCAACAAGAACACAACAAATGTGTATGCAAAAAGCACAGTGACACAAATACAGTTACAATTGCATATACAGTCAAGCCGGAAAGTCTGCACACCCCTTTCACCTTCTCCACGTTTTATTACGTTACAAACATATTCTACAATAGATTGAGTTAATTTTTTGTCTCAAAATTCTACACAAAATAGCCCATAATGACAAAGTGAAAACAGGTTTTTAGACATTTGTGCTAATTTATTAAAAATCTAAATGTAAAATATCATATGATATGACACCCTAAAGTGAGCTGAGGTGCATTTTGTTTCCACTGATACTGCTTAAGATGTTTCTACAACTTAATTGGAGTCCACCTGTGATAAATTCAATTGATTGGACATGATTAGGGATTGCCAACACCTGCCTATATAAGGTCCCACAGTTGACAGTGCATGTCAGCGCAAACTCCAAGCCATGGGGTCAAAGGAATTATCTGCAGACCTCAGAAACAGGATTGTGTCAAGGCATAGATCTGGAGAAGGGTACGGAAAAATCTCTGCAGCTTTACAGGTCCCAAAGAGCACAGTGGCCACCATCATTCGTAAATGGAAGAAGTTTGGAACCACCAAAAATCTTCCTAGACCTGGCCGCCCGGCCAAACTGAGCAATCGGGGAAGACGGGCCTTGGCCAGGGAGGTGAGCAGGAACCCGAGGGTCACTCTGACAGAGCTCCAGCGTATCCTTGTGGAGATGGGAGAACCTTTCAGAAGATCAACCATCCAGGCAGCACTCCACCAATCAGGCCTTTATGGTAGAGTGGCCAGACGGAAGCCCCTCCTTAGTAAAAGGCACATCACAGCCCGCTTGGAGTTTGCCAAAAGGCACCTAGCGGACTCTCAAACCATGAGAATCAAGATTCTCTGGTCTGATGAAACCAAAATTGAACTTTTTGGCCTGAATACCAAGCGTCACGTCTGGAGGAAATCAGGCACCGCTCATCACCTGGCTAATACCATCCCTACAGTGAAGCATGGCGGTGGCAGCATCATGATGTGGGGATGTTTTTCAGCAGCGGGAACGGGGCGACTAGTCCTGATAGAGGGAAAGATGAATGCAGCTAAGTACACCGAGATCCTTGAAGAAAACCTGCTCCAGAGTGCTCTGGACCTCAGACTGGGGCGAAGGTTTACCTTCCAACATGACAACGACCCGAAGCACACAGCCAAGAGAACAAAGGAGTGGCTTTGGAGAAAGTCTGTGCATGTGCTTGAGTGGCCCAGCCAGAGCCCAGACCTGAATCCAATTGAACATCTGTAGAAAGAGCTGAAAATGGCTATGTACCGACGCTCCCCATCCAACCTGACGCAGCTTGCAAGGATATGCCAAGAGGAATGGGCAAAAATGTCCAGAAACAAGTGTGCCAAGCTCGTAGCTTCTTTCCCAAGATGCCTTGAAGCTGTAATCCCTGCCAAAGGTGCAGCAACCAAGTATTAGGCTAAGGGTGTGTACAGATATGTAACCCCTAAATAACCAATTTTTTTCAGTAAAATAAAATTGCATATTTTCTAAAAACCTGTTTTCACTTTGTCATTATTGGCTATTGTGTGTAGATGTTTGAGGCAAAAAATGAACTCAATCTATTGTAGTATAAGTCTGTAACGTAATAAAACGTGGAGAAGGTGAAAGGGGTGTGCAGACTTTCCGGCTTGACTGTATAACAAATGCTTAAATCAATATGAGCATTCTAAAACAAGCAGAAGGCTAGAATTGCATTTATAAGTGATGTGTGAATGTTACGTTCCTCTGTTTCCAGTCTCCCATGCTTTGGGTGGTGCCGCTGTTTGTTTCCATCTGCCCTACAGGTGGGGAGGATGACGTCACGGTCCCGTGGCAGAGATCCTGGTTGGACGATGTGCTGGAGAGGAGACGCATGCCGTGGCCTGGCAACCCTTTTCAGAGGACGCTGTTGACCATCACTTGGCAGCCGCACATAAAGATGCCCGCTATTGAAGACGCTGAGGACCATTGCGGAGCAGCGAATTTAAAACGATGCAGGACTATAAACAGATAGTCTCCATTGATGTCTGGTAGTCCGCTGACTTTGACGATACAGACAACTGCACTTTTTCACATTTTCTCAAGCTTCATTAATTTCCTGCTATTTGATAACTATTTTGGAGATAGAGCGCTGGTTGCAACAGGTATTCAGCGGGTATTCAGTGATTGGCCCAATTCTTATTTTGTGAAATATCTATGAGGGATTGGTGGCCAGAGAAAGAGAAAGAGAGGACCGCTTACACTCCAGCGTGAGTTCTGGAACTGTACACTGACTGCCCCGTGAGACCTTACAACCTCCACTGTGCTTGTACATAATGCCAGACTGCTTTACAGCCTTAGAATAGAAATTCCTTTTGTCTGTCATAATACACACCTGCTTGTCTTTTTTATATCACTTTCTGTGTGACTGGGTTTTTCTTTGAGGTCGTAGTTGTTGTTGAAGTAGCTTAGTGTTACGTCCATTACCGTACACCTGGTTATTGCAATGCAGGTGGATTTTGGGACGTAACAGTGATAATGAAATAAGTTCATGAAATAGGAATTGAAAAACAGGGGGAAAAAACATTTTGGAGAGATTTTTTTTTAAAAATTAGCAATTTAGAATAAGAATATCGCTCTTTTTGTCTCCACTCAAAACACAAGATAACACTGACTAGAGGGCTGGGTTCTTTATTCATAAACACTATTTTCTGACTAAGAATATGCTGCATGTATAGATTAAGGAGTATGCAATAGATAATGACGATAACCTCTTCTGAAAATGGAATACACTGAAAATATACGGTAATAAAATGTTATCATGGTACTGCAACACTTCACAATATATGAGCAAATACGGAAATTATCACCGCGTTCATACATTGTGATATATTTATCATTATGCATTCACCAATGTCCACATAAATTCCCTGGCATATATTTCATTTTTTGCAGGACCATCGCCACAAACATCCCAAGAAAGAACAAACACTGTGATTGCTGCTCATTTCCATCTCATCTCAGTGGTGCGATATCCACTCTGATGAGCAAAGTTGCAGTACATCTTCTGGAAGGACAGGACCATTAAATACCCATCAGCTCACAGTGCGGTTTTGATAAATTAAAAGGCAATTTAAAAAGCTTGAGAAATGCGAAAACATCCTGAAATGTCTTTAAATGAGCAATCCCACATTCTGCGCAGGGAGAATGAAAACATAATTGAATAATTATAATTGAACAAGCAGAATGAAAAAGCATTTTTGTCATTGTTTTTACACAGGGAATTGAAGATGGAACAGAGATCATATGAGGGTGAGGGAAATGAAATGTCTCTCTGGATCTGGGCTGTGGTGCTTTATTATTACCTGCCTCTGGTTTGTCCTGAGGACATGCATTGCTTATTGATTCACACTGGCATCTGCAAGATAATTGAAATTGTGAAATTGTCAGAGAGCACAAGAACGCAGTTAAATATAAGGAAAACAATGTATGGTTTCATAAGTCATTTACACAGCGGCAGCACAACGCCTGATGTTTAGGCAAAGCTTTGTCGAGAGAGTGCTGAGCATTATTTTTGTGTGAATGTGTGTTATCCCTGTCTTACTATCTTTGTTTTTAAATTATCTTTGATTAGATATGTTGGGTTGTTAGCCCTGAAAACATGTTCAAACAAGTAAGTGTTCATTACACCTGAGCTTGCTGTGAAAATTTGTTTTTCATTTTTAAGAATCATGATTAAGGTCATCCCTGTGGAGGCAATGGGCCTTATTTATCCATATGGTCGTAAAATATAGCTTATATTTGACGGATCCAGCTTGCGTACAAAATTCTCACATGATTCATCAAACCTGTGTAAATAACTGATCTGAGTGTAAATGTATGATAAATCAGACTTGATCGTATATTAGGAAAACTCTGATTTTAAAGTTGACATAACCTATGTTTTTCAAAGCGCACCTTTTTGTTTATCACCTGTTGACTCCACAGTGCACTTAACAAGAGTTATTTGTTTTCATTATAGGCTGCACAACTATTCCCTCGCTGTTCATTGCATGCAATGTCGCTGCCTCGCCACTGGGAAAAGCATATGCAAGGCTGAGAGCTGTCGTGAGATTTCACCATACCGTACACCCACGTTCATTTTGATAAATCCAAAAAGTACTCTAAAAATGGCCGTACGCTCGCTTTAGGATCAGATTTGAATGTATGCCTAAATGATAAATGAGGCCCAATGTCTGGGATATTGTACAAGTATATGATCCTGATGACAGTGCAGAGAATGTCATCTAGCAGGCCATGGTCACTTGCATTTATGCCTTTCCTGATATATTACAATGGGGTGACACTGCATGTAACTAAGATGTACTAAGAATGAGGATCTAAAGAGCTATTGTTTGAGTCAACCAGCTGAACTTACGCAGCCCAAATTACACAAGAGCCTAACTGAGGAAATGTGAACACAACTTGTTCCTGTTTTTGCAGCCGAATTCAGATGTTTCAAGGGCAGTGAGGGAAGAAGTGAACACATGGATGCACTGAGACTTGAAAACCTGTGGTTCTAGAAAATCTAGTTGTAAAATTCAGCACCAGGAAGAAAGTATTACAAATTCTGTGTGAGGTGGTAGGCCCTGTCTATAATGTCATGGCATGTGGGGAACTTTATGAAGTAGTGATTGAGCAGACTGCTTTAATCTGCACCCACCCTAGTCTTTGGAGTACATTTTATGTATTTTTTGTTCAAATGTTTATGTTCCCCAAAGGGAGGCATGCCCTACATGCTTTTGTGGTATCCTATGTTTAGCTCAGACATATTTTAGATATGTTGGATTTGCAAATTAAATATTCATATAAATGTTAAAACATAAAAATCCACAATATTGTATATTGCAAACATATTCCACATCTATCTTACCCTTGGACTTGGATTTTTTCCTCTTCCAAGAGCTACAGATAGAGTCTACAATAGAATTATAAAGGTCATTATTAATCTACTGCAAAGGGCACTATAGGAAAACAGTTTTCAACAAAAAACAGTGTGTAGTCAAAGTTCTCTCAGGTTTTCATGGAAAGAAAAGTTACTTTACACTTCACAGCAAAATAGGACAACAGCGATTTGCTGCCATTTTGTCTTGACATTGGCACTGTCTCCAGCATTTTGTTTTGCGATCTGTATAAAAATGGTTAAGATTCAGAGAATATTCCTGGTAGTGAAAACACGTGATGGTCAAAGCAGGTCAGCTGAAGCTACACAGAAGAGCTCCATGACGCCTGATGTTCTCTGTGTGAAACTCTGTGGCAGGTGCTCAGTGTTATCTGTGTGAGGCTCTGTGGCAGGGGCCCAGTGTTATCTGTGGGAGGCTATGTGGCAGGGGCCCAGTGCTATCTGTGTGAGGCTCTGTGGCAGGTGCTCAGTGTTATCTGTGTGAGGCTCTGTGGCAGGTGCACAGTGTTATATGTGTGAGGCTCTGTGGCAGGAGCTCAGTGTTATCTGTGTGAGGCTCTGTGGCAGGTGCTCAGTGTTATCTGTGTGAGGCTCTGTGGCAAGTGCTCAGTGTTATCTGTGTGAGGCTCTGTGGCAGGTGCACAGTGTTATATGTGTGAGGCTCAGTGGCAGGTGCTCAATGTTATCTGTGTGAGGCTCTGTGGCAAGTGCTCAATGTTATCTGTGTGAAGCTCTGTGGCAGGTGCACAGTGTTATCCGTGTGAGGCTCTGTGGCAGGGGCCCAGTGTTATCTGTGTGAGGCTCTGTGGCAAGTGCGCAGTGTTATCTGTGTGAGGCTCTGTGACAGGTGCTCAGTGTTATCTGTGTGAGGCTCTGTGGCAGGAGCTCAGTGTTATCTGTGTGAGGCTCTGTGGCAGGTGCTCAGTGTTATCTGTGTGAGGCTCTGTGGCAAGTGCTCAGTGTTATCTGTATGAGGCTCTGTGGCAGGTGCACAGTGTTATCTGTGTGAGGCTCTGTGGCAGGTGCACAGTGTTATCTGTGTGAGGCTCTGTGGCAGGTGCTCAGTGTTATGTGTGTGAGGCTCTGTGGCAGGAGCGCAGTGTTATCTGTGTGAGGCTCAGTGGCAGGTGCTCAGTGTTATCTGTGTGAGGCTCTGTGGCAGGTGCTCAGTGTTATCTATGTGAGGCTCTGTGGCAGGAGCTCAGTGTTATCTGTGTGAGGCTCAGTGACAGGTGCTCAGTGTTATCTGTGTGAGGCTCTGTGGCAGGTGCTCAGTGTTATCTGTGTGAGGCTCAGTGGCAGGTGATCAGTGTTATCTGTGTGATGCTCTGTGGTAGGTGCTCAGTGTTACCTGTGTGAGGCTCTGTGGCAGGTGCACAGTGTTATCTGTGTGAGGCTCAGTGGCAGGAGCTCAGTGTTATCTGTGAGGCTCAGTGGCAGGTGCTCCGTGTTATCTGTGTGAGGCTCAGTGGCAGGAGCTCAGTGTTATCTGTGTGAGGCTCAGTGGCAGGTGCTCAGTGTTATCTGTGAGAAGCTCTGTAGCAGGAGCCTCAGTGTTATCTGTGTGAGGCTCTGTGGCAAGTGCTCAGTGTTATCTGTGTGAGGCTCTGTGGCAAGTGCTCAGTGTTATCTGTATGAGTGTGGCAGGTGCTCAGTGCTGCAGATGAAAGGAGAGGACGGAGCGGTGCGGATCACTCTCCATGCTGTTGGTAGCACAGCGGAAGCTAAAGGCTGAGTCCTGCTACATTATATTGTGTCTGAGGAGCTTGTGCTTCAATGCCTGCGGCAGAAAACGTGCAGCACGTGGCCAGAGAGAAACATTTTACAGGTGAGCCGACGGAGCTCCGTCGTCCCAAAACTTACTATCCAAAAGACACAGCGAACTTAAATAAACACACGCCCTAGCCTCACAGTAAATGAATGTATGTAACGAGGCGAAATGGAACAGAGAGCTAACGTTCCGATGCTATATTATGAAACACGCAGTCACACACAAATACGTCCACAACAACGCCCAAGCTCCATCTAAAGAGACACACCCGGAGAACGAAACAGAACAGTTCCAAACAAAATCGTCCCGCAGGTAGAAAGGGCGTACAGGACGGCTGCAACAAATGACCAATGCAAAATAGCACGACAGCCTCAATATAAATAAAAACCCTGACTCACAACAAAGGGGAACAGTCCACGAGAAGGAGACAACAGGGAATAAACGTACCAAGCTACTAACTGGCTTACCGTAACCCGGAAATGAGTAGAAGCTAAAACGCCAGGTCTCTCAATAAGAAAACCAATCAAAAGGCGAACAAATGGACCAGAGAAACTGCTACTCTATACTTCTACGAGCTCATAAACTAAGTAGAAGCGAAAACGCCAGAATCCCCTATGGGAAGACGTGCCGAAGGGCGAACAGAACTAAAGTTCCCAACAGAATCGCCCAAATCTCCATACACGGAGATTAAGCACAACAACGCGAAATAGAGCAGAGATTTACGGTCCCAAACTTCTACGAGGTAATCAACTACCTAGCCAGCAAGAAATAAGCCCTGCCTCTACAAAGAGACGTTAACAAAAGGTGAGTAGCCAACACGGTACGAGAATTCACAGCCAACAATAACACCACAGTACAAACAATGAACAATAATTCACAATTAATGTCGAAGCCCCGAACGAAGGAAACGGTAGGCTTATATGTCTCTCAGGTAACTACGCACAGGTGCAAACGCTCAAACAGAAACTCCCCCAACTCTGCAGGGCGGAGCAAGCATCTACCAACAGGGCAGCGCCCTCGCGTGGCCACCGAGGAAAACGACCGCATGGGGAAACAGGGTCAAAACCATGACACCTTAAAGGTAGAAAATGTAACAACTGGGGAACCAAGACTGTCACATTCATAATTGATTTAAGAAATATCCGCTAAGCTTAAGTATAGATAGAAATTTCATTATTTTGATACTCTTTGTTTGCTTTGTTTATTTTATGTTGACAGTATCAAATTAGTTCAGTTCTTTCAATGAGTAACCAACAAAAGCTCTTAGAACCAGTTTTTCAAAAATTCCCATTTATTACCTATCTGCTTCTGCATCTGTAAAGCTTCATGTATGCACGTATCTCATCATAGAAGCATAATAAT